>OX451741.1:274552718-274555218 GCA_948472305.1 Vicia faba
TTGTTTTTGTTGTTTATTTGACGTTGTTGTTGTTGTTGTTATTATTTTTGTTGTTGTTATTGTTGTTGTTGTTGTTGTTGTTTATTTGACTTTGTTGTTGTTATTTTTGTTGTTGTTGTTGTTGTTGTTTATTTGACGTTGTTGTTGTTGTTTATTTGACGTTGTTGTTGTTGTTGTTTATTTGACGTTGTTGTTGATGTTGTTTATTTGACGTTGTTGTTGTTGTTTATTTGACATTGTTGTTGTTGTTGTTGACGTTGTTGTTGTTGTTGTTTATTTGACGTCGTTGTTGTTATTGTTGTTGTTATTCATTTGACGTTGTTGTTGTTTACTTGACATTGTTGTTGTTGTTGTTGTTTATTTGACGTTGTTGTTGTTGTTGTTGTTTTTGTTGTTTATTTGACGTTGTTGTTGTTATTTATTTGACATTGTTGTTGTTTTATATTTGACGTTGTTGTTGTTGACGTTGTTGTTGTTGTTGTTGTTGTTTATTTGACGTTGTTGTTGTTGTTTATTTGACGTTGTTAATGTTGTTGACATTAATGTTGTTGTTTTTGTTGTTTATTTGGCGTTGTTGTTGTTGTTGTTAGTGATTGTTGTTGTTGTTGTTGTTATTATTTATTTGACGTTGTTGTTTATTTGACATAGTTGTTGTTGTTGACGTTGTTCTTGTTGTTGTTTATTTGACGTTGTTGTTGTTGTTGTTTATTTGACGTTGTTAATGTTGTTGACGTTGTTGTTGTTGTTTTTGTTGTTTATTTCACATTGTTGTTGTTATTTGACGTTGTTGTTGTATTTGTTGTTGTTGTTGTTGTTTATTTGATGTTGTATTTGTTGTTGTTGTTGTTGTTTATTTGACGTTGTTGTTGTTATTTATTTGACGTTATTGTTGTTGTTTATTTGACGTTGTTATTGTTGTTGTTGTTGTTGTTTATTTGACGTTGTTGTTGTTGATGACGTTATTGTTGTTGTTGTTGTTTATTTGACGTTGTTGTTGTTGTTGTTTATTTGACGTTGTTAATGTTGTTGACATTGTTGTTGTTGTTTTTGTTGTTTATTTGACTTTGTTGTTGTTGTTGTTGTTATTTTTGTTGTTGTTATTGTTGTTGTTGTTGTTGTTGTTTATTTGACTTTGATGTTGTTATTTTTGTTGTTGTTGTTGTTGTTGTTGTTGTTGTTGTTTATTTGACGTTGTTGTTGTTGTTTATTTGACGTTGTTGTTGTTGTTGTTGTTGTTTATTTGACGTTGTTGTTGATGTTGTTTATTTGACGTTGTTGTTGTTGTTGTTTATTTGACATTGTTGTTGTTGTTGACGTTGTTGTTGTTGTTGTTGTTTATTTGACGTTGTAGTTGTTGTTGTTTATTTGATCTTGTTTTAGTTGTTGTTGTTTATTTGACGTTGTTTTTGTTTTTTATTTGACGTTGTTGATGTTGACATTATTGTTGTTGTTGTTGTTTATTTGACGTTGTTGTTGTTGTTTATTTGACGTAGTTGTTGTTATTGACGTTGTTGTTGTTGTTGTTTATTTGACGTTTTTGTTGTTGATGTTGTTGTTGTTGTTGTTGTTTTTCATTTGACGTTGTTGTTGTTGTTGTTGTTGTTTATTTGACATTGTTGTTGTTGTTGTTTATTTGACGTTGTTGTTGTTGTTGTTTATTTGACGTTGTTGTTGTTGTTGTTTATTTGACGTTGTTGTTGTTGTTATTGTTGTTTATTTGACGTTGTTGTTGTTACTTATTTGTCGTTGTTGTTGTTGTTGTTGTTGTTTTTTATTTGACGTTGTTGTTGTTGTTGTTGTTGTTTATTTGACGTTGTTATTGTTGTTTATTTGACGTTGTTTTTGTTATTTGACGTTGTTGTTGTTGTATTTGTTGTTGTTGTTGTTGCTTATTTGACGGTGTTTTTATTGTTGCTATTTATTTGACGTTGTTATTGTTGTTGTTTATTATTTGACGTTGTTGTGGTTGTTTATTTGACGTTGTTGTTGTTGTTTATTTGACATTGTTGTTGTTGTATTTGTTGTTGTTGTTATTGTTGTTGCTTATTTGACGTTGTTGTTATTGTTGTTGTTTATTTGACGTTATTGTTGTTGTTAATCATTTGACGTTGTTGTTGTTGTTGTTTATTTGACGTTGTTGTTGTTGTTGTTTATTTGATGTTGTTGTTGTTGTTGACATAGTTGTTGTTGTTAATTTGACGGTGTTGTTGTTGTTGACGTTGTTGTTTATTTGACGTTGTTGTTGTTGTTTATTGGACGTTGTTGTTGTTGTTGTTGTTTATTTGACATTGTTGTTGTTGTTGACGGTGTTGTTGTTGTTGTTGTTTATTTGACATTGTTGTTGTTGTTGTTATTTATTGGACGTTGTTGTTATTGTTGTTGTTGACGTTGTTGTTTATTTAACGTTGTTGTTGTTGTTGTTGTTTATTTGACGTTGTTGTTGTTTATTTGACGTTGTTGTTGTTGTTGTTGTTGTTGTTGTTTATTGGACGTTGTTGTT
>OX451741.1:274562718-274577718 GCA_948472305.1 Vicia faba
TGCTTATTTGACGTTGTTGTTATTGTTGCTATTTATTTGACGTTGTTGTTATTGTTGCTATTTATTTGACGTTGTTGTTGTTTATTTGACGTTGTTGTTGTTGTTGTTTATTTGATGTTGTTGTTGTTGGCGTTGTTTTTTGTTGTTATTGCTTATTTGACATTGTTGTTGTTGTTTATTTGACGTTGTTGTTGTTGTTGTTTATTTGACGTTGTTGTTGTTGTTGTTTATTTGATGTTGTTTTAGTTGTTGTTGTTTATTTGACGTTGTTGTTGTTTTTTATTTGACGTTGTTGTTGTTGACATTGTTGTTGTTGTTGTTTATTTGACGTTATTGTTGTTGTTGTTGTTTATTTGACGTAGTTATTGTTATTGACGTTGTTGTTGTTGTTGTTTTTGTTTATTTGACGTTTTTGTTGTTGTTGTTGACGTTGTTGTCGTTTTTTATTTGACATTGTTGTTGTTGTTGTTGTTGTTTATTTGACGTTATTGTTGTTGTTAATCATTTGACGTTGTTGTTGTTGTTGTTTATTTGACGTTGTTGTTGTTGTTGTTTATTTGATGTTGTTGTTGTTGTTGACATAGTTGTTGTTGTTAATTTGACGGTGTTGTTGTTGTTGACGTTGTTGTTTATTTGACATTGTTGTTGTTGTTTATTGGACGTTGTTGTTGTTGTTGTTGTTTATTTGACATTGTTGTTGTTGTTGACGGTGTTGTTGTTGTTGTTTATTTGACATTGTTGTTGTTGTTGTTATTTATTTGACGTTGTTGTTGTTGTTTATTTGACGTTGTTGTTGTTGTTGTTTATTTGACGTTGTTGTTATTGTTATTCATTTGACGTTGTTGTTGTTGTTGTTTATTTGACGTTGTTGTTGTTGTTGTTGTTGTTTATTTGATGTTGTTGTTATTGTTGACATAGTTGTTGTTGTTATTTATTTGACGTTGTTGTTGTTTTATATTTGACGTTGTTGTTGTTGTTGACGTTGTTGTTGTTGTTGTTTATTTGACGTTGTTGTTGTTGTTTATTTGACGTTGTTAATGTTGTTGACATTAATGTTGTTGACATTAATGTTGTTGTTTTTGTTGTTTATTTGGCGTTGTTGTTGTTAGTGATTGTTGGTGTTGTTGTTGTTGTTATTGTTTATTTGACGTTGTTGTTGTTGTTTATTTGACGTAGTTGTTGTTGTTGACGTTGTTGTTGTTTTTGTTGTTTATTTGACGTTGTTGTTGTTGTTGTTTATTTGACGTTGTTAATGTTGTTGACGCTGTTGTTGTTGTTTTTGTTGTTTATTTCACGTTGTTGTTGTTATTTGACGTTGTTGTTGTATTTGTTGTTGTTGTTGTTGTTGTTTATTTGATGTTGTATTTGTTGTTGTTGTTTTTGTTGTTGTTGTTATTTATTTGACGTTATTGTTGTTTTTTATTTGACGTTGTTAATGTTGTTGTTGTTGTTGTTTATTTGACGTTGTTAATGTTGTTGACATTGTTGTTGTTGTTTTTGTTGTTTATTTGACGTTGTTGTTGTTGTTGTTATTATTTTTGTTGTTGTTATTGTTGTTGTTGTTGTTGTTGTTTATTTGACTTTGTTGTTGTTATTTTTGTTGTTGTTGTTGTTGTTGTTTATTTGACGTTGTTGTTGTTGTTTATTTGACGTTGTTGTTGTTGTTTATTTGACGTTGTTGTTGATGTTGTTTATTTGACGTTGTTGTTGTTGTTTATTTGACATTGTTGTTGTTGTTGTTGACGTTGTTGTTGTTATTGTTGTTGTTATTCATTTGACGTCGTTGTTGTTATTGTTGTTGTTATTCATTTGACGTTGTTGTTGTTTACTTGACATTGTTGTTGTTGTTGTTTATTTGACGTTGTTGTTGTTGTTGTTGTTTTTGTTGTTTATTTGACGTTGTTGTTATTATTTATTTGACATTGTTGTTGTTTTATATTTGACGTTGTTCTTGTTGACGTTGTTGTTGTTGTTGTTGTTGTTTATTTGACGTTGTTGTTGTTGTTGTTTATTTGACGTTGTTAATGTTGTTGACATTAATGTTGTTGTTTTTGTTGTTTATTTGGCGTTGTTGTTGTTGTTAGTGATTGTTGTTATTGTTGTTGTTGTTATTATTTATTTGACGTTGTTGTTTATTTGACATAGTTGTTGTTGTTGACGTTGTTGTTGTTGTTGTTTATTTGACGTTGTTGTTGTTGTTGTTTATTTGACGTTGTTAATGTTGTTGACGTTGTTGTTGTTGTTTTTGTTGTTTATTTCACATTTTCGTTGTTATTTGACGTTGTTGTTGTTGTATTTGTTGTTGTTGTTGTTGTTTATTTGATGTTGTATTTGTTGTTGTTGTTGTTGTTTATTTGACGTTGTTGTTGTTATTTATTTAACGTTATTGTTGTTGTTTATTTGACGTTGTTATTGTTGTTGTTGTTGTTGTTTATTTGACGTTGTTGTTGTTGATGACGTTATTGTTGTTGTTGTTGTTTATTTGACGTTGTTGTTGTTGTTGTTGTTTATTTGACGTTGTTAATGTTGTTGACATTGTTGTTGTTGTTTTTGTTGTTTATTTGACTTTGTTGTTGTTGTTGTTGTTGTTTATTATTTGACTTTGTTGTTGTTATTTTTGTTGTTGTTGTTGTTGTTGTTTATTTGACGTTGTTGTTGTTGTTTATTTGACGTTGTTGTTGTTGTTGTTGTTTATTTGACGTTGTTGTTGATGTTGTTTATTTGACGTTGTTGTTGTTGTTTATTTGACATTGTTGTTGTTGTTGACGTTGTTGTTGTTGTTGTTGTTGTTTATTTGACGTTGTAGTTGTTGTTGTTTATTTGATCTTGTTTTAGTTGTTGTTGTTTATTTGACGTTGTTTTTGTTTTTTATTTGACGTTGTTGATGTTGACATTATTGTTGTTGTTGTTGTTTATTTGACGTTGTTGTTGTTGTTGTTTATTTGACGTAGTTGTTGTTATTGACGTTGTTGTTGTTGTTGTTGTTTATTTGACGTTTTTGTTGTTGATGTTGTTGTTGTTGTTGTTTTTCATTTGACGTTGTTGTTGTTGTTTATTTGACGTTGTTGTTGTTGTTGTTGTTGTTTATTTGACGTTGTTGTTGTTGTTGTTTATTTGACGTTGTTGTTGTTGTTGTTGTTGTTTATTTGACGTTGTTGTTGTTGTTGTTTATTTGACGTTGTTGTTGTTGTTGTTTATTTGACGTTGTTGTTGTTTATTTGACGTTGTTGTTGTTACTTATTTGACGTTGTTGTTGTTTTTTATTTGACGTTGTTGTTGTTGTTGTTTATTTGACGTTGTTATTGTTGTTTATTTGACGTTGTTTTTGTTATTTGACGTTGTTGTTGTTGTATTTGTTGTTGTTGTTGTTGCTTATTTGACGGTGTTTTTATTGTTGCTATTTATTTGACGTTGTTGTTGTTGTTGTTGTTTATTATTTGACGTTGTTGTTGTTGTTTATTTGACGTTGTTGTTGTTGTTGTTTATTTGACATTGTTGTTGTTGTATTTGTTGTTGTTGTTATTGTTGTTGCTTATTTGACGTTGTTGTTATTGTTGTTGTTTATTTGACGTTATTGTTGTTGTTAATCATTTGACGTTGTTGTTGTTGTTGTTTATTTGACGTTGTTGTTGTTGTTGTTTATTTGATGTTGTTGTTGTTGACATAGTTGTTGTTGTTAATTTGACGGTGTTGTTGTTGACGTTGTTGTTTATTTGACGTTGTTGTTGTTGTTTATTGGACGTTGTTGTTGTTGTTGTTTATTTGACATTGTTGTTGTTGTTGACGGTGTTGTTGTTGTTGTTGTTTATTTGACATTGTTGTTGTTGTTGTTATTTATTTGACGTTGTTGTTTTTGTTGTTTATTTGACGTTGTTGTTGTTGTTGTTTATTTGACGTTGTTGTTGTTGTTATTCATTTGACGTTGTTGTTGTTGTTTATTTGACGTTGTTGTTGTTGTTGTTTATTTGATGTTGTTGTTATTGTTGACATAGTTGTTGTTGTTCATTTGACGTTGTTGTTGTTGTTGTTATTGTTGTTGTTGACGTTGTTGTTTATTGGACGTTGTTGTTGTTATTGTTGTTGTTGTTGTTTATTTGACGTTGTTGTTGTTTATTTGACGTTGTTGTTGTTGTTGTTGTTGTTGTTTATTGGACGTTGTTGTTGTTGTTATTTATTTGACGTTGTTGTTGTTGTTGTTGTTGTTATTTTTTATTTGACGTTGTTGTTGTTGTTGTTGTTTATTTGACGTTGTTATTATTGTTTATTTGACGTTGTTTTTGTTATTTGACGTTGTTGTTGTTGTATTTGTAGTTGTTGTTGTTGTTGCTTATTTGACGTTGTTGTTATTGTTGCTATTTATTTGACGTTGTTGTTGTTTATTTGACGTTTTTGTTGTTGTTTATTTGATGTTGTTGTTGTTGGCGTTGTTTTTTGATGTTATTGCTTATTTGACATTGTTGTTGTTTATTTGACGTTGTTGTTGTTGTTGTTTATTTGACGTTGTTGTTGTTGTTGTTGTTTATTTGATGTTGTTTTAGTTGTTGTTTTTTATTTGACGTTGTTGTTGTTGACATTGTTGTTGTTGTTGTTTATTTGACGTTATTGTTGTTGTTGTTGTTTATTTGACATAGTTATTGTTATTGATGTTGTTGTTGTTGTTGTTGTTGTTGTTGTTTATTTGACGTTTTTGTTGTTGTTGTTGACGTTGTTGTCGTTTTTTATTTGACATTGTTGTTGTTGTTGTTGTTTATTTGACGTTGTTGTTGTTGTTATTGTTGTTGTTGTTGTTGTTTATTTGACGTTGTTGTTGTTGTATATTTGACGTTGTTATTGTTGTTGTTGTCGTTTATTTGACGTTGTTGTTGTTGTTGTTTATTTGACGTTGTTGTTGTTATTTATTTGACGTTGTTGTTGTTGTTATTGTTTATTTGACGTTGTTGTTGTTGTTGTTTATTTGACGTTGTTATTGTTGTTTATTTGGCGTTGTTTTTGTTATTTGACGTTGTTGTTATTGTATTTGTTATTGTTGTTGTTGTTTATTTGACGTTGTTGTTATTGTTGCTATTTATTTGACGTTGTTGTTTATTTGACGTTGTTGTTGTTGTTGTTGTTTATTTGACGTTGTTGTTGTTGTTGTTGTTGTATTTGTTGTTGTTATTGTTGTTGCTTATTTGATGTTGTTGTTATTTTTGTTGTTTATTTGACGTTGTTGTTATTGTTGTTGTTATTGTTGTTGTTATTCATTTGACGTTGTTGTTGTTGGTTTTTATTTGACATTGTTGTTGTTGTTGTTGTTGTTTATTTGACGTTGTTGTTGTTGTTGTTGTTTTTGTTGTTTATTTAACGTTGTTGTTGTTATTTATTTGACGTTGTTGTTGTTTTATATTTGACGTTGTTGTTGTTGACGTTGTTGTTGTTGTTGTTTATTTGACGTTGTTGTTGTTGTTTATTTGACGTTGTTAATGTTGTTGACATTAATGTTGTTGTTTTTGTTGTTTATTTAGCGTTGTTGTTGTTGTTAGTGATTGTTGATGTTGTTGTTGTTGTTATTGTTTATTTGACGTTGTTGTTGTTGTTGTTTATTTGACGTAGTTGTTGTTGTTGACGTTGTTGTTGTTGTTGTTGTTTATTTGACGTTGTTGTTGTTGTTGTTTATTTGACGTTGTTAATGTTGTTGACGTTGTTGTTGTTGTTGTTGTTTTTGTTGTTTATTTCACGTTGTTGTTGTTATTTGACGTTGTTGTTGTTGTATTTGTTGTTGTTGTTGATGTTGTTTATTTGATGTTGTATTTGTTGTTGTTGTTTTTGTTGTTGTTGTTGTTGTTAATTGACGTTGTTGTTGTTATATATTTGACGTTATTGTTGTTTTTTATTTGACGTTGTTATTGTTGTTGTTGTTGTTGTTTATTTGACGTTGTTAATGTTGTTGACATTGTTGTTGTTGTTTTTGTTGTTTATTTGACGTTGTTGTTGTTGTTGTTATTTTTGTTGTTGTTATTGTTGTTGTTGTTGTTGTTGTTTATTTGACTTTGTTGTTGTTATTTTTGTTGTTGTTGTTGTTGTTTATTTGACGTTGTTGTTGTTGTTTATTTGACGTTGTTGTTGATGTTGTTTATTTGACGTTGTTGTTGTTGTTTATTTGACATTGTTGTTGTTGTTGTTGACGTTGTTGTTGTTGTTGTTGTTTATTTGACGTTGTAGTTGTTGTTGTTGTTTATTTGATGTTGTTTTAGTTGTTGTTGTTTATTTGACGTTGTTGTTGTTTTTTATTTAACGTTGTTGATGTTGACATTATTGTTGTTGTTGTTGTTTATTTGACGTTGTTGTTGTTGTTTATTTGACGTAGTTGTTGTTATTGACGTTGTTGTTGTTGTTGTTTATTTAACGTTTTTGTTGTTGTTTATGTTGTTGTTGTTGTTGTTTTTCATTTGACGTTGTTGTTGTTGTTGTTTATTTGACGTTGTTGTTGTTGTTGTTTATTTGACGTTGTTGTTGTTGTTGTTTATTTGACGTTGTTGTTGTTGTTATTTATTTGACGTTGTTGTTGTTGTTGTTTATTTGACGTTGTTGTTGTTGTTGTTTATTTGACGTTGTTGTTGTTATTCATTTGACGTTGTTGTTGTTGTTGTTTATTTGACGTTGTTGTTGTTGTTGTTGTTGTTTATTTGATGTTGTTGTTGTTGTTGACATAATTATTGTTGTTCATTTGACGTTGTTGTTGTTGTTGTTGTTGTTGTTGACGTTGTTGTTTATTTGACGTTGTTGTTGTTGTTGTTGTTGTTGTTGTTTATTTGACGTTGTTGTTGTTGTTGTTTATTTGACGTTGTTGTTGTTGTTGTTTATTGGACGTTGTTGTTGTTGTTATTTATTTGACGTTGTTGTTGTTGTTATTTTTTATTTGACGTTGTTGTTGTTGTTGTTGTTTATTTGACGTTGTTATTATTGATTATTTAAAGTTGTTTTTGTTATTTGACGTTGTTGTTGTTGTATTTGTTGTTGTTGTTGTTGTTGTTGTTGCTTATTTGACGTTGTTGTTATTGTTGCGATTTATTTGACGTTGTTGTTGTTGTTGTTTATTTGACGTTGTTGTTGTTGTTTATTTGACGTTGTTGTTGTTGGCGTTGTTGTTGTTGTTATTGCTTATTTGACACTGTTGTTGTTGTTTATTTGACGTTGTTGTTGTTGTTGTTGTTTATTTGACGTTGTTGTTGTTGTTGTTGTTGTTTATTTGATGTTGTTTTAGTTGTTGTTGTTTATTTGATGTTGTTGTTGTTTTTTATTTGACGTTGTTGTTGTTGACATTGTTGTTGTTGTTGTTGATGTTTATTTGACGTTATTGTTGTTGTTGTTGTTTATTTGACGTATTTGTTGTTATTGACGTTGTTGTTGTTTTTGTTTATTTGACATTTTTGTTGTTGTTGTTGACGTTGTTGTCGTTTTTTATTTGACATTGTTGTTGTTGTTGTTTATTTGACATTGTTGTTGTTGTTATTGTTGTTGTCGTTGTTGTTGTTTATTTGACGTTGTTGTTGTTGTTTATTCGACGTTGTTGTTGCTGTTGTTGTTTATTTGACGTTGTTGTTGTTGTTTATTTGACGTTGTTGTTGTTGTTATCTATTTGACGTTGTTATTGTTGTTATTGTTTATTTGACGTTGTTGTTGTTGTTGTTTATTTGACATTGCTATTGTTGTTTATTTGACGTTGTTTTTGTTATTTGACGTTGTTGTTGTTGTATTTGTTGTTGTTGTTGTTGTTGTTGTTTATTTGACGTTGTTGTTATTGTTGCTATTTATTTGACGTTGTTGTTGTTGTTGTTGTTTATTTGACGTTGTTGTTGTTGTTGTTTATTTGACGTTGTTGTTGTTGTTGTTATATTTGTTGTTGTTATTGTTGTTGCTTATTTGACGTTGTTGTTATTGTTGTTGTTTATTTGACGATGTTGTTATTGTTGTTGTTATTCATTTGACGTTATTGTTGTTGTTGTTGTTTATTTGACATTGTTGTTGTTGTTGTTGTTTATTTGACGTTGTTGTTGTTGTTTTTGTTGTTTATTTGACGTTGTTGTTGTTATTTATTTGACGTTGTTGTTGTTTTATATTTGACGTTGTTGTTGTTGACGTTGTTGTTGTTGTTGTTGTTTATTTGACGTTGTTGTTGTTGTTGTTTATTTGACGTTGTTAATGTTGTTGACATTAATGTTGTTGTTTTTGTTGTTTATTTGGCGTTGTTGTTGTTAGTGATTGTTGGTGTTGTTGTTATTGTTATTTTTTATTTGACGTTGTTGTTGTTGTTGTTTATTTGACGTAGTTGTTATTGTTGACGTTGTTGTTGTTGTTGTTGTTGTTTATTTGACGTTGTTGTTGTTGTTGTTTATTTGACGTTGTTAATGTTGTTGACGTTGTTGTTGTTGTTTTTGTTGTTTATTTCACGTTGTTGTTGTTATTTGACGTTGTTGTTGTTGTATTTGTTGTTGTTGTTGTTGTTGTTTATTTGACGTTGTATTTGTTGTTGTTGTTGTTGTTGTTGTTTATTTGACGTTGTTTTTGTTATTTATTTGACGTTATTGTTATTGTTTATTTGATGTCGTTATTGTTGTTGTTGTTGTTTATTTGACGTTGTTAATGTTGTTGACATTGTTGTTGTTGTTTTTGTTGTTTATTTGACGTTGTTGTTGTTGTTGTTATTTTTGTTTGTTGTTATTGTTGTTGTTGTTGTTGTTTTTGTTGTTGTTATTTTTGTTGTTGTTATTGTTGTTGTTGTTGTTGTTGTTTATTTGACTTTGTTGTTGTTATTTTTGTTGTTGTTGTTGTTTATTTGACGTTGTTGTTTATTTGACGTTGTTGTTGTTGTTGTTTATTTGACGTTGTTGTTGATGTTGTTTATTTGACGTTGTTGTTGTTGTTTATTTGACATTGTTGTTGTTGTTGTTGACGTTGTTGTTGTTATTGTTGTTGTTTATTTGACGTTGTAGTTGTTGTTATTGTTTATTTGATGTTGTTTTAGTTGTTGTTGTTTATTTGACGTTGTTGTTGTTTTTTATTTGATGTTGTTGATGTTGACATTATTGTTGTTGTTGTTATTTATTTGACGTTGTTGTAGTTGTTTATTTGACGTAGTTGTTGTTATTGACGTTGTTGTTGTTGTTGTAGTTTATTTGGCGTTTTTGTTGTTGTTGATGTTATTGTTGTTGTTGTTTTTCATTTGACGTTGTTGTTGTTGTTGTTTATTTGACATTGTTGTTGTTGTTGTTGTTTATTTGATGTTGTTGTTGTTGTTGTTTATTTGACGTTGTTGTTGTTGTTGTTATTTATTTGACGTTGTTGTTGTTGTTTATTTGACGTTGTTGTTGTTGTTTATTTGACGTTGTTGTTGTTGTTGTTATTCATTTGACGTTGTTGTTGTTGTGGTTTATTTGACGTTGTTGTTGTTGTTGTTTATTGGACATTGTTGTTGTTGTTATTTATTTGACGTTGTTGTTGTTGTTGTTATTGTTTATTTGACGTTGTTGTTGTTATTTATTTGACGTTGTTATTGTTGTTGTTGTTGTTGTTGTTGTTTATTTTACGTTGTTAATGTTGTTGACATTGTTGTTGTTGTTTTTGTTATTTATTTGACGTTGTTGTTGTTGTTGTTATTTTTGTTGTTGTTATTGTTGTTGTTGTTTATTTGACTTTGTTGTTGTTATTTTTGTTGTTGTTGTTGTTGTTATTTTTTATTTGACGTTGTTGTTTTTTATTTTTGACGTTGTTGTAGTTGTTTATTTAACGTTGTTGTTATTTTTGTTGTTGTTATTGTTGACATTGTTGTTGTTGTTGTTGTGTATTTGACTTTGTTGTTGTTATTTTTGTTGTTGTTGTTGTTGTTTATTTGACGTTGTTGTTGTTTATTTGACTTTGTTGTTGTTGTTGTTGTTTATTTGACGTTGTTGTTGTTGTTGTTTATTTGACGTTGTTGTTGTTGTTGTTGTTTATTTGACGTTGTTGTTGATGTTGTTTATTTGACGTTGTTGTTGTTGTTTATTTGACATTGTTGTTGTTGTTGACGTTGTTGTTGTTGTTGTTTATTTGACGTTGTAGTTGTTGTTGTTGTTTATTTGATGTTGTTGTTTATTTGACGTTGTTGTTGTTTTTTATTTGACGTTGTTGATGTTGACATTATTGTTGTTGTTGTTGTTTATTTGACGTTGTTGTTGTTTATTTGACGTAGTTGTTGTTATTGACGTTGTTGTTGTTGTTGTTGTTGTTTATTTGACGTTTTAGTTGTTGTTGATGTTGTTGTTGTTGTTGTTTTTCATTTGACGTTGTTGTTGTTGTTGTTTATTTGATGTTGTTGTTGTTGTTGTTGTTTATTTGACGTTGTTGTTGTTGTTGTTTATTTGACGTTGTTGTTGTTGTTGTTATTTATTTGACGTTGTTGTTGTTGTTGTTTATTTGACGTTGTTGTTGTTGCTGTTTATTTGACGTTGTTGTTGTTGTTATTCATTTGACGTTGTTGTTGTTGTTTATTTGACGTTGTTGTTGTTGTTTATTGGACGTTGTTGTTGTTATATATTTGACGTTGTTGTTGTTGTTGTTGTTATTTTTTATATGACGTTGTTGTTGTTGTTGTTGTTGTTTATTTGACGTTGTTATTATTGTTTATTTGACGTTGTTTTTGTTATTTGACGTTGTTGTTGTTGTATTTGTTGTTGTTGTTGTTGTTGTTGTTGCTTATTTGACGTTGTTGTTATTGTTGCTATTTATTTGACGTTGTTGTTGTTGTTGTTTATTTGACGTTGTTGTTGTTGTTGTTTATTTGACGTTGTTGTTGTTGGCGTTGTTGTTGTTGTTATTGCTTATTTGACATTGTTGTTGTTGTTTATTTGACGTTGTTGTTGTTGTTGTTTATTTGACGTTGTTGTTGTTGTTTATTTGATGTTGTTTTAGTTGTTGTTATTTATTTGACGTTGTTGTTGTTTTTTATTTGACGTTGTTGTTGTTGACATTGTTGTTGTTGTTGTTTATTTGACGTTATTGTTGTTGTTGTTGTTGTTTATTTGACGTAGTTGTTGTTATTGATGTTGTTGTTGTTGTTGTTGTTGTTTATTTGACATTTTTGTTGTTGTTGTTGACGTTGTTGTCGTTTTTTATTTGACATTGTTGTTGTTCTTGTTGTTTATTTGACTTTGTTGTTGTTGTTTTTGTTGTTGTTGTTGTTGTTTATTTGACGTTGTTGTTGTTGTTGTTATTTATTTGACGTTGTTGTTGTTGTTGTTTATTTGACGTTGTTGTTGTTGTTGTTATTTATTTGACGTTGTTGTTGTTGTTATTGTTTATTTGACGTTGTTGTTGTTGTTTATTTGACGTTGTTGTTGTTGTTTATTTGTCGTTGTTTTTGTTATTTGACGTTGTTGTTGTTGTTGTATTTGTTGTTGTTTATTTGACGTTGTTGTTGTTGTTGTATTTGTTGTTGTTATTGTTGTTGCTTATTTGACGTTGTTGTTATTGTTGTTGTTTATTTGACGTTGTTGTTATTGTTGTTGTTATTCATTTGACGTTGTTGTTGTTGTTGTTTATTTAACATTGTTGTTGTTGTTGTTGTTTATTTAACATTGTTGTTGTTGTTGTTGTTGTTTATTTGACGTTGTTACTGTTGTTATTTTTGTTTTTTATTTAACGTTGTTGTTGTTATTTATTTGACGTTGTTGTTGTTGTTTTACATTTGACATTTTTGTTATTGACGTTGTTGTTGTTGTTGTTGTTTATTTGACGTTGTTGTTGTTGTTGTTGTTGTTTATTTGACGTTGTTAATGTTGTTGACATTAATGTTGTTGTTTTTGTTGTTTATTTGGCGTTGTTGTTGTTGTTAGTGATTGTTGGCGTTGTTGTTGTTATTGTTTATTTGACGTTGTTGTTGTTGTTTATTTGACGTAGTTGTTGTTGTTGACGTTGTTGTTGTTGTTGTTGTTGTTGTTTATTTGATGTTGTTGTTGTTGTTTATTTGACGTTGTTGTTGTTGTTTATTTGACGTTGTTGTTGTTGTTTATTTGACGTTGTTGTTGTTGTTATTTGACGTTGTTGTTCTTTTTGTTGTTTATTTCACGTTATTGTTGTTGTTATTTGACGTTGTTGTTGTTGTTGTTGTATTTGTTGTTGTTGTTGTTTATTTGACGTTGTATTTGTTGTTGTTGTTGTTGTTGTTTATTTGACATTGTTGTTGTTATTTATTTGACGTTATTGTTGTTGTTTATTTGACGTTGTTATTGTTGTTATTGTTGTTGTGTTTGTTATTTATTTGACGTTGTTAATGTTGTTGACATTGTTGTTGTTGTTTTTGTTGTTTATTTGACGTTGTTGTTGTTGTTGTTATTTTTGTTGTTGTTGTTGTTGTTGTTTATTTGACTTTGTTGTTGTTATTTTTGTTGTTGTTGTTGTTGTTTATTTGACGTTGTTGTTGTTGTTTATTTGACGTTGTTGTTGTTGTTGTTTATTTGACGTTGTTGTTGATGTTGTTTATTTGACGTTGTTGTTGTTGTTTATTTGACATTGTTGTTGTTGTTGTTGACGTTGTTGTTGTTGTTGTTTATTTGACGTTGTAGTTGTTGTTGTTGTTTATTTGATGTTGTTTTAGTTGTTGTTGTTTATTTGACCTTGTTGTTATTTTTTATTTGACGTTGTTGATGTTGACATTATTGTTGTTGTTGTTGTTTATTTGACGTTGTTGTTGTTGTTGTTTATTTGACGTTGTTGTTGTTGTTGTTATTTATTTGACGTTGTTGTTGTTGTTGTTTATTTGACGTTGTTGTTGTTGTTTATTTGACGTTGTTGTTGTTGTTATCTATTTGACATTGTTATTGTTGTTATTGTTTATTTGACGTTGTTGTTGTTGTTTATTTGACGTTGTTATTGTTGTTTATTTGACGTTGTTTTTGTTATTTGACGTTGTTGTTGTATTTGTTGTTGTTGTTGTTGTTGTTTATTTGACGTTGTTGTTATTGTTGCTATTTATTTGACGTTGTTGTTGTTGTTGTTGTTTATTTGACGTTGTTGTTGTTGTTTATTTGACGTTGTTGTTGTTGTTGTTATATTTGTTGTTGTTATTGTTGTTGCTTATTTGACGTTGTTGTTATTGTTGTTGTTTATTTGACGCTGTTGTTATTGTTGTTGTTATTCATTTGACGTTATTGTTGTTGTTGTTTATTTGACATTGTTGTTGTTGTTGTTGTTTATTTGACGTTGTTGTTGTTGTTGTTTTTGTTGTTTATTTGACGTTGTTGTTGTTATTTATTTGACGTTGTTGTTGTTTTATATTTGACGTTGTTGTTGTTGACGTTGTTGTTGTTGTTGTTGTTTATTTGACGTTGTTGTTGTTGTTGTTTATTTGACGTTGTTAATGTTGTTGACATTAATGTTGTTGTTTTTGTTGTTTATTTGGCGTTGTTGTTGTTAGTGATTGTTGGTGTTGTTGTTATTGTTATTTTTTATTTGACGTTGTTGTTGTTGTTGTTTATTTGACGTAGTTGTTGTTGTTGACGTTGTTGTTGTTGTTGTTGTTTATTTGACGTTGTTGTTGTTGTTGTTGTTTATTTGACGTTGTTAATGTTGTTGACGTTGTTGTTGTTGTTTTTGTTGTTTATTTCACGTTGTTGTTGTTATTTGACGTTGTTGTTGTTGTATTTGTTGTTGTTGTTGTTGTTTATTTGACGTTGTATTTGTTGTTGTTGTTGTTGTTTATTTGACGTTGTTTTTGTTATTTATTTGACGTTATTGTTGTTGTTTATTTGACGTTGTTATTGTTGTTGTTCTTGTTGTTGTTTATTTGACGTTGTTAATGTTGTTGACATTGTTGTTGTTGTTTTTGTTGTTTATTTGACGTTGTTGTTGTTGTTATTTTTGTTTGTTGTTATTGTTGTTGTTGTTGTTTTTGTTGTTGTTATTTTTGTTGTTGTTATTGTTGTTGTTGTTGTTGTTTATTTGACTTTGTTGTTGTTATTTTTGTTGTTGTTGTTGTTGTTGTTTATTTGACGTTGTTGTTTATTTGACGTTGTTGTTGTTGTTGTTTATTTGACGTTGTTGTTGATGTTGTTTATTTGACGTTGTTGTTGTTGTTTATTTGACATTGTTGTTGTTGTTGTTGACGTTGTTGTTGTTATTGTTGTTGTTTATTTGACGTTGTAGTTGTTGTTGTTGTTTATTTGATGTTGTTTTAGTTGTTGTTGTTTATTTGACGTTGTTGTTGTTTTTTATTTGACGTTGTTGATGTTGACATTATTGTTGTTGTTATTTATTTGACGTTGTTGTAGTTGTTTATTTGACGTAGTTGTTGTTATTGACGTTGTTGTTGTTGTTGTTGTTTATTTGACGTTTTTGTTGTTGTTGATGTTATTGTTGTTGTTGTTTTTCATTTGACGTTGTTGTTGTTGTTGTTTATTTGAGATTGTTGTTGTTGTTATTGTTTATTTGACGTTGTTGTTGTTGTTGTTTATTTGACGTTGTTGTTGTTGTTGTTATTTATTTGACGTTGTTGTTGTTGTTTATTTGACGTTGTTGTTGTTGTTTATTTGACGTTGTTGTTGTTGTTGTTATTCATTTGACGTTGTTGTTGTTGTGGTTTATTTGACGTTGTTGTTGTTGTTGTTTATTGGACATTGTTGTTGTTGTTATTTATTTGACGTTGTTGTTGTTGTTGTTATTGTTTATTTGACGTTGTTGTTGTTATTTATTTGACGTTATTGTTGTTGTTTATTTGACGTTGTTATTGTTGTTGTTGTTGTTGTTGTTGTTTATTTGACGTTGTTAATGTTGTTGACATTGTTGTTGTTGTTTTTGTTGTTTATTTGACGTTGTTGTTGTTGTTGTTATTTTTGTTGTTGTTATTGTTGTTGTTGTTTATTTGACTTTGTTGTTGTTATTTTTGTTGTTGTTGTTGTTGTTGTTATTTTTTATTTGACATTGTTGTTTTTATTTTTGACGTTGTTGTAGTTGTTTATTTAACGTTGTTGTTATTTTTGTTGTTGTTAT
>OX451741.1:274582718-274585218 GCA_948472305.1 Vicia faba
TTGTTATTGCTTATTTGACATTGTTGTTGTTGTTTATTTGACGTTGTTGTTGTTGTTGTTGTTTATTTGACGTTGTTGTTGTTATTTATTTGATGTTGTTTTAGTTGGTGTTGTTTATTTGATGTTGTTGTTGTTTTTTATTTGACGTTGTTGTTGTTGACATTGTTGTTGTTGTTGTTGTTGTTTATTTGACGTTATTGTTGTTGTTGTTGTTTATTTGATGTAGTTGTTGTTATTGACGTTGTTGTTGTTGTTTTTGTTTATTTGACGTTTTTGTTGTTGTTGTTGACGTTGTTGTCATTTTTTATTTGACATTGTTGTTGTTGTTGTTGTTTATTTGACGTTGTTGTTGTTGTTATTGTTGTTGTCGTTGTTGTTGTTTATTTGACGTTGTTGTTGTTGTTTATTCGACGTTGATGTTGTTGTTGTTGTTTATTTGACGTTGTTGTTGTTGTTGTTTATTTGACGTTGTTGTTGTTATCTATTTGACGTTGTTATTGTTGTTATTGTTTATTTGACGTTGTTGTTGTTGTTGTTTATTTGACGTTGTTATTGTTGTTTATTTGACGTTGTTTTTGTTATTTGATGTTGTTGTTGTTGTATTTGTTGTTGTTGTTGTTGTTTATTTGACGTTGTTGTTATTGTTGCTATTTATTTGACGTTGTTGTTGTTGTTTATTTGACGTTGTTGTTGTTGTTTATTTGACGTTGTTGTTGTTGTTTATTTGACGTTGTTGTTGTTGTTGTATTTGTTGTTGTTATTGTTGTTGCTTATTTGACGTTGTTGTTATTGTTGTTGTTTATTTGACGTTGTTGTTATTGTTGTTGTTATTCATTTGATGTTGTTGTTGTTGTTGTTGTTGTTGTTTATTTGACATTGTTGTTGTTGTTGTTGTTTATTTGACGTTGTTGTTGTTGTTTTTGTTGTTTATTTGACGTTGTTGTTGTTATTTATTTGACGTTGTTGTTGTTTTATATTTGACGTTGTTGTTGTTGACGTTGTTGTTGTTGTTGTTTATTTGACGTTGTTGTTGTTGTTGTTTATTTGACGTTGTTAATGTTGTTGACATTAATGTTGTTGTTTTTGTTGTTTATTTGGCGTTGTTGTTGTTAGTGATTGTTGGTGTTGTTGTTATTGTTATTTTTTATTTAACGTTGTTGTTGTTGTTGTTTATTTGACGTTGTTAATGTTGTTGACGTTGTTGTTGTTGTTTTTGTTGTTTATTTCACGTTGTTGTTGTTATTTGACGTTGTTGTTGTTGTATTTGTTGTTGTTGTTGTTGTTTATTTGACGTTGTATTTGTTGTTGTTGTTGTTGTTTATTTGACGTTGTTAATGTTGTTGACATTGTTGTTGTTGTTTTTGTTGTTTATTTGACGTTGTTGTTGTTGTTATTTTTGTTTGTTGTTATTGTTGTTGTTGTTGTTGTTTTTGTTGTTGTTATTTTTGTTGTTGTTATTGTTGTTGTTGTTGTTGTTTATTTGACTTTGTTGTTGTTATTTTTGTTGTTGTTGTTGTTGTTGTTGTTTATTTGACGTTGTTGTTTATTTGACGTTGTTGTTGTTTTTGTTTATTTGACGTTGTTGTTGATGTTGTTTATTTGACGTTGTTGTTGTTGTTTATTTGACATTGTTGTTGTTGTTGTTGACGTTGTTGTTGTTGTTGTTGTTGTTTATTTGATGTTGTTTTAGTTGTTGTTGTTTATTTGACGTTGTTGTTGTTTTTTATTTGACGTTGTTGATGTTGACATTATTGTTGTTGTTGTTGTTTATTTGACGTTGTTGTTGTTGTTTATTTGACGTAGTTGTTGTTATTGACGTTGTTGTTGTTGTTGTTGTTGTTGTTGTTATTTATTTGACGTTTTTGTTGTTGTTGATGTTATTGTTGTTGTTGTTTTTCATTTGACGTTGTTGTTGTTCTTGTTTATTTGACATTGTTGTTGTTGTTGTTGTTTATTTGACGTTGTTGTTGTTGTTTATTTGACGTTGTTGTTGTTGTTGTTATTTATTTGACGTTGTTGTTGTTGTTTATTTGACGTTGTTGTTGTTGTTTATTTGACGTTGTTGTTGTTGTTATTCATTTGACGTTGTTGTTGTTGTGGTTTATTTGACGTTGTTGTTGTTGTTGTTTATTGGACATTGTTGTTGTTGTTATTTATTTGACGTTGTTGTTGTTGTTGTTGTTATTGTTTATTTGACGTTGTTGTTGTTATTTATTTGACGTTATTGTTGTTGTTTATTTGACGTTGTTATTGTTGTTGTTGTTGTTGTTGTTAATTTGACGTTGTTAATGTTGTTGACATTGTTGTTGTTGTTTTTGTTGTTTATTTGATGTTGTTGTTGTTGTTGTTATTTTTGTTGTTGTTATTGTTGTTGTTGTTTATTTGACTTTGTTGTTGTTATTTTTGTTGTTGTTGTTGTTGTTGTTGTTTATTTGACGTTGTTGTTGTTATTTTTGACGTTGTTGTAGTTGTTTATTTAACGTTGTTGTTATTTTTGTTG
>OX451741.1:274590218-274617718 GCA_948472305.1 Vicia faba
GTTTATTTGACGTAGTTGTTGTTATTGACGTTGTTGTTGTTGTTGTTGTTGTTGTTGTTGTTTATTTGACGTTTTTGTTGTTGTTGTTGACGTTGTTGTCGTTTTTTATTTGACATTGTTGTTGTTGTTGTTGTTGTTTATTTGTCGTTGTTGTTGTTGTTATTGTTGTTGTTGTTGTTGTTTATTTGACGTTGTTGTTGTTTATTTGACGTTGTTGTTGTTGTTGTTATTTATTTGACGTTGTTGTTGTTGTTGTTGTTGTTGTTGTTATTTTTTATTTGACGTTGTTGTTGTTGTCGTTGTTGTTTATTTGACGTTGTTATTGTTGTATTTGTTGTTGTTGTTGTTGTTGTTTATTTGACATTGTATTTGTTGTTGTTGTTGTTGTTGTTTATTTGACGTTGTTGTTGTTATTTATTTGACGTTATTGTTGTTGTTTATTTGACGTTGTTATTGTTGTTGTTGTTGTGTTTGTTGTTTATTTGACGTTGTTAATGTTGTTGACATTGTTGTTGTTGTTTTTGTTGTTTATTTGACGTTGTTGTTGTTGTTGTTATTTTTGTTGTTGTTATTGTTGTTGTTGTTGTTGTTTATTTGACTTTGTTGTTGTTATTTTTGTTGTTGTTGTTGTTGTTTATTTGACGTTATTGTTGTTGTTGTTTATTTGACGTTGTTGTTAATGTTGTTTATTTGACGTTGTTGTTGTTGTTGTTTATTTGACATTGTTGTTGTTGTTGTTGACATTGTTGTTGTTGTTGTTGTTTATTTGACGTTGTAGTTGTTGTTGTTGTTTATTTGATGTTGTTTTAGTTGTTGTTGTTTATTTGACGTTGTTGTTGTTTTTTATTTGATGTTGTTGATGTTGACATTATTGTTGTTGTTTTTGTTTATTTGACACTGTTGTTGTTGTTGTTGTTTATTTGACGGTGTTGTTGTTGTTGTTTATTTGACGTTGTTGTTGATGTTGTTATTTATTTGACGTTGTTGTTGTTTATTTGACGTTGTTGTTATTGTTGTTGTTTATTTGACGTTGTTGTTGTTGTTATTCATTTGACGTTGTTGTTGTTGTTGTTTATTTGACGTTGTTGTTGTTTATTTGATGTTGTTGTTGTTGTTGTTGACATAGTTGTTGTTGTTCATTTGACGTTGTTGTTGTTGTTGTTGTTGTTGTTGACGTTGTTGGTTATTTGACGTTGTTGTTGTTGTTGTTGTTGTTGTTGTTTATTTGACGTTGTTGTTGTTGTTGTTGTTTATTTGACGTTGTTGTTGTTGTTGTTGTTTATTGCACGTTGTTGTTGTTGTTGTTATTTATTTGACGTTGTTGTTGTTATTTTTTATTTGACGTTGTTGTTGTTGTTGTTTATTTGACGTTGTTATTATTGTTTATTTGACGTTGTTTTTGTTATTTGACGTTGTTGTTGTTGTTGTTGTTGTTTATTTGACGTTGTTAATGTTGTTGACATTAATGTTGTTGTTTTTGTTGTTTATTTGGCGTTGTTGTTGTTGTTAGTGATTGTTGGTGTTGTTGTTGTTATTGTTTATTTGACGTTGTTGTTGTTGTTTATTTGACGTAGTTGTTGTTGTTGACGTTGTTGTTGTTGTTGTTTATTTGACGTTGTTGTTGTTGTTTATTTGACGTTGTTGTTGTTGTTTATTTGACGTTGTTGTTGTTGTTTATTTGACGTTGTTGTTGTTGTTGTTATTTGACGTTGTTGTTGTTGTTTTTGTTGTTTATTTCACGTTGTTGTTGTTGTTATTTGACGTTGTTGTTGTTGTTGTATTTGTTGTTGTTGTTGTTTATTTGACGTTGTATTTGTTGTTGTTGTTGTTGTTGTTGTTTATTTGACATTGTTGTTGTTATTTATTTGACGTTATTGTTGTTGTTTATTTGACGTTGTTATTGTTGTTATTGTTGTTGTGTTTGTTATTTATTTGACGTTGTTAATGTTGTTGACATTGTTGTTGTTATTTTTGTTGTTTATTTGACGTTGTTGTTGTTGTTGATATTTTTGTTGTTGTTATTGTTGTTGTTGTTGTTGTTGTTTATTTGACTTTGTTGTTGTTATTTTTGTTGTTGTTGTTGTTTATTTGACGTTGTTGTTGTTGTTTATTTGACGTTGTTGTTGTTGTTGTTTATTTGACGTTGTTGTTGATGTTGTTTATTTGACGTTGTTGTTGTTGTTTATTTGACATTGTTGTTGTTGTTGTTGACGTTGTTGTTGTTGTTGTTTATTTGACGTTGTAGTTGTTGTTGTTGTTTATTTGATGTTGTTTTAGTTGTTGTTGTTTATTTGACGTTGTTGTTATTTTTTATTTGACGTTGTTGATGTTGACATTATTGTTGTTGTTGTTGTTTATTTGACGTTGTTGTTGTTGTTGTTTATTTGACGTTGTTGTTGTTGTTGTTATTTATTTGACGTTGTTGTTGTTGTTGTTGTTGTTTATTTGACGTTGTTGTTGTTGTTTATTTGACGTTGTTGTTGTTGTTGTTATTCATTTGACGTTGTTGTTGTTGTTGTTTATTTGACGTTGTTGTTGTTGTTGTTTATTTGACGTTGTTGTTGTTGTTGTTGTTGTATTTGTTGTTATTATTGTTGTTGCTTATTCATTTGACGTTGTTGTTGTTGTTGTTGTTTATTTGACATTGTTGTTGTTGTTGTTTATTTGACGTTGTTGTTGTTGTTGTTGTTGTTGTTTTTGTTGTTTATTTGACGTTGTTGTTGTTATTTATTTGACGTTGTTGTTGTTTTATATTTGACGTTGTTGTTGTTGACGTTGTTGTTGTTGTTGTTTATTTGACGTTGTTGTTGTTGTTGTTTATTTGACGTTGTTAATGTTGTTGACATTAATGTTGTTGTTTTTGTTGTTTATTTGGCGTTGTTGTTGTTGTTAGTGATTGTTGGTGTTGTTGTTGTTGTTATTGTTTATTTGATGTTGTTGTTGTTGTTTATTTGTCGTAGTTGTTGTTGTTGACGTTGTTGTTGTTGTTGTTGTTTATTTGACGTTGTTGTTGTTGTTGTTGTTGTTTATTTGACGTTGTTAATGTTGTTGACGTTGTTGTTGTTGTTTTTGTTGTTTATTTCACGTTGTTGTTCTTATTTGACGTTGTTGTTGTTGTTGTATTTGTTGTTGTTGTTGTTGTTGTTGTTGTTTATTTGATGTTGTATTTGTTGTTGTTGTTTTTGTTGTTGTTGTTGTTTATTTGACGTTGTTGTTGTTATTTATTTGACGTTATTGTTGTTTTTTATTTGACGTTGTTATTGTTGTTGTTGTTGTTGTTTATTTGACGTTGTTAATGTTGTTGACATTTTTGTTGTTGTTTTTGTTGTTTATTTGACGTTGTTGTTGTTGTTGTTGTTATTTTTGTTGTTGTTATTGTTGTTGTTGTTGTTGTTGTTTATTTGACTTTGTTGTTGTTATTTTTGTTGTTGTTGTTGTTGTTGTTTATTTGACGTTGTTGTTGTTGTTTATTTGACGTTGTTGTTGTTGTTTATTTGACGTTGTTGTTGATGTTGTTTATTTGACGTTGTTGTTGTTGTTTATTTGACATTGTTGTTGTTGTTGTTGACGTTGTTGTTATTGTTGTTGTTTATTTGACGTTGTAGTTGTTGTTGTTGTTTATTTGATGTTGGTTTAGTTGTTGTTGTTTATTTGACGTTGTTGTTGTTTTTTATTTAACGTTGTTGATGTTGACATTATTGTTGTTGTTGTTGTTTATTTGACGTTGTTGTTGTTGTTTATTTGACGTAGTTGTTGTTATTGACGTTGTTGTTGTTGTTGTTTATTTAACGTTTTTGTTGTTGTTGATGTTGTTGTTGTTGTTGTTTTTCATTTGACGTTGTTGTTGTTGTTGTTGTTTATTTGACGTTGTTGTTGTTGTTTATTTGACGTTGTTGTTGTTGTTATTTATTTGACGTTGTTGTTGTTGTTGTTTATTTGACGTTGTTGTTGTTGTTGTTTATTTGACGTTGTTGTTGTTGTTATTCATTTGACGTTGTTGTTGTTGTTTATTTGACGTTGTTGTTGTTGTTGTTTATTTGATGTTGTTGTTGACATAGTTATTGTTGTTCATTTGACGTTGTTGTTGTTGTTGTTGTTGTTGTTGTTGACGTTGTTGTTCATTTGACGTTGTTGTTGTTGTTGTTGTTGTTTATTTGACGTTGTTGTTGTTGTTGTTTATTTGACGTTGTTGTAGTTGTTGTTTATTGGACGTTGTTGTTGTTGTTATTTATTTGACATTGTTGTTGTTATTTTTTATTTGACGTTGTTGTTGTTGTTGTTTATTTGACGTTGTTATTATTGTTTATTTGACGTTGTTTTTGTTATTTGACGTTGTTGTTGTTGTATTTGTTGTTACTGTTGTTGTTGTTGTTGCTTATTTGACGTTGTTGTTATTGTTGCGATTTATTTGACGTTGTTGTTGTTGTTGTTTATTTGACGTTGTTGTTGTTGTTTTTTTGACGTTGTTGTTGTTGGCGTTGTTGTTGTTATTGCTTATTTGACATTGTTGTTGTTGTTTATTTGACGTTGTTGTTGTTGTTGTTGTTTATTTGACGTTGTTGTTATTGTTGTTGTTGTTTTTTATTTGATGTTGTTTTAGTTGGTGTTGTTTATTTGATGTTGTTGTTGTTTTTTATTTGACGTTGTTGTTGTTGACATTGTTGTTGTTGTTGTTGTTGTTGTTTATTTGACGTTATTGTTGTTGTTGTTGTTTATTTGATGTAGTTGTTGTTATTGACGTTGTTGTTGTTGTTTTTGTTTATTTGACGTTTTTGTTGTTGTTGTTGACGTTGTTGTCGTTTTTTATTTGACATTGTTGTTGTTGTTGTTGTTTATTTGACGTTGTTGTTGTTGTTATTGTTGTTGTCGTTGTTGTTGTTTATTTGACGTTGTTGTTGTTGTTTATTCGAGGTTGTTGTTGTTGTTGTTGTTTATTTGACGTTGTTGTTGTTGTTGTTTATTTGACGTTGTTGTTGTTATCTATTTGACGTTGTTATTGTTGTTATTGTTTATTTGACGTTGTTGTTGTTGTTGTTTATTTGACGTTGTTATTGTTGTTTATTTGACGTTGTTTTTGTTATTTGATGTTGTTGTTGTTGTATTTGTTGTTGTTGTTGTTGTTTATTTGACGTTGTTGTTATTGTTGCTATTTATTTGACGTTGTTGTTGTTGTTTATTTGACGTTGTTGTTGTTGTTTATTTGACGTTGTTGTTGTTGTTTATTTGACGTTGTTGTTGTTGTTGTTCTATTTGTTGTTGTTTTTGTTGTTTATTTGACGTTGTTGTTGTTGTTGTTGTTGTTATTTTTGTTGTTGTTATTGTTGTTGTTGTTGTTGTTTATTTGACTTTATTGTTGTTAATTTTGTTGTTGTTGTTGTTGTTGTTGTTTATTTGACGTTGTTGTTGTTGTTGTTTATTTGACGTTGTTGTTAATGTTGTTTATTTGACGTTGTTGTTGTTGTTTATTTGACATTGTTGTTGTTGTTGTTGACATTGTTGTTGTTGTTGTTGTTTATTTGACGTTGTAGTTGTTGTTGTTGTTTATTTGATGTTGTTTTAGTTGTTGTTGTTTATTTGACGTTGTTGTTGTTTTTTATTTTATGTTGTTGATGTTGACATTATTGTTGTTGTTTTTGTTTATTTGACACTGTTGTTGTTGTTGTTGTTTATTTGACGGTGTTGTTGTTGTTGTTTATTTGACGTTGTTGTTGATGTTGTTATTTATTTGACGTTGTTGTTGTTTATTTGACGTTGTTGTTATTGTTGTTGTTTATTTGACGTTGTTGTTGTTGTTATTCATTTGACGTTGTTGTTGTTGTTGTTTATTTGACGTTGTTGTTGTTTATTTGATGTTGTTGTTGTTGTTGACATAGTTGTTGTTGTTCATTTGACGTTGTTGTTGTTGTTGTTGTTGTTGTTGACGTTGTTGGTTATTTGACGTTGTTGTTGTTGTTGTTGTTGTTGTTTATTTGACGTTGTTGTTGTTGTTGTTTATTTGACGTTGTTGTTGTTGTTGTTATTGTTTATTGCACGTTGTTGTTGTTGTTATTTATTTGACGTTGTTGTTGTTATTTTTTATTTGACGTTGTTGTTGTTGTTTATTTGACGTTGTTATTATTGTTTATTTGACGTTGTTTTTGTTATTTGACGTTGTTGTTGTTGTTGTTGTTTATTTGATGTTGTTTTAGTTGTTGTTGTTTATTTGACGTTGTTGTTATTTTTTATTTGACGTTCTTGATGTTGACATTATTGTTGTTGTTGTTGTTTATTTGACGTTGTTGTTGTTGTTGTTTATTTGACGTTGTTGTTGTTGTTGTTATTTATTTGACGTTGTTGTTGTTGTTGTTGTTTATTTGACGTTGTTGTTGTTGTTTATTTGACGTTGTTGTTGTTGTTGTTATTCATTTGACGTTGTTGTTGTTGTTGTTTATTTGACGTTGTTGTTGTTGTTGTTTATTTGATGTTGTTGTTGTTGTTGTTGTTGTTGTATTTGTTGTTATTATTGTTGTTGCTTATTCATTTGACGTTGTTGTTGTTGTTGTTGTTTATTTGACATTGTTGTTGTTGTTGTTTATTTGACGTTGTTGTTGTTGTTGTTGTTTTTGTTGTTTATTTGACGTTGTTGTTGTTATTTATTTGACGTTGTTGTTGTTTTATATTTGACGTTGTTGTTGTTGACGTTGTTGTTGTTGTTGTTTATTTGACGTTGTTGTTGTTGTTGTTTATTTGACGTTGTTAATGTTGTTGACATTAATGTTGTTGTTTTTGTTGTTTATTTGGCGTTGTTGTTGTTGTTAGTGATTGTTGGTGTTGTTGTTGTTGTTATTGTTTATTTGATGTTGTTGTTGTTGTTTATTTGTCGTAGTTGTTGTTGTTGACGTTGTTGTTGTTGTTGTTGTTTATTTGACGTTGTTGTTGTTGTTGTTGTTGTTTATTTGACGTTGTTAATGTTGTTGACGTTGTTGTTGTTGTTTTTGTTGTTTATTTCACGTTGTTGTTCTTATTTGACGTTGTTGTTGTTGTTGTATTTGTTGTTGTTGTTGTTGTTGTTGTTGTTTATTTGATGTTGTATTTGTTGTTGTTGTTTTTGTTGTTGTTGTTGTTTATTTGACGTTGTTGTTGTTATTTATTTGACGTTATTGTTGTTTTTTATTTGACGTTGTTATTGTTGTTGTTGTTGTTGTTTATTTGACGTTGTTAATGTTGTTGACATTTTTGTTGTTGTTTTTGTTGTTTATTTGACGTTGTTGTTGTTGTTGTTGTTATTTTTGTTGTTGTTATTGTTGTTGTTGTTGTTGTTGTTTATTTGACTTTGTTGTTGTTATTTTTGTTGTTGTTGTTGTTGTTGTTTATTTGACGTTGTTGTTGTTGTTTATTTGACGTTGTTGTTGTTGTTTATTTGACGTTGTTGTTGATGTTGTTTATTTGACGTTGTTGTTGTTGTTTATTTGACATTGTTGTTGTTGTTGTTGACGTTGTTGTTGTTGTTGTTGTTTATTTGACGTTGTAGTTGTTGTTGTTGTTTATTTGATGTTGGTTTAGTTGTTGTTGTTTATTTGACGTTGTTGTTGTTTTTTATTTAACGTTGTTGATGTTGACATTATTGTTGTTGTTGTTGTTTATTTGACGTTGTTGTTGTTGTTTATTTGACGTAGTTGTTGTTATTGACGTTGTTGTTGTTGTTGTTTATTTAACGTTTTTGTTGTTGTTGATGTTGTTGTTGTTGTTGTTTTTCATTTGACGTTGTTGTTGTTGTTGTTGTTTATTTGACGTTGTTGTTGTTGTTTATTTGACGTTGTTGTTGTTGTTATTTATTTGACGTTGTTGTTGTTGTTGTTTATTTGACGTTGTTGTTGTTGTTGTTTATTTGACGTTGTTGTTGTTGTTATTCATTTGACGTTGTTGTTGTTGTTTATTTGACGTTGTTGTTGTTGTTGTTTATTTGATGTTGTTGTTGACATAGTTATTGTTGTTCATTTGACGTTGTTGTTGTTGTTGTTGTTGTTGTTGTTGTTGACGTTGTTGTTCATTTGACGTTGTTGTTGTTGTTGTTGTTGTTTATTTGACGTTGTTGTTGTTGTTGTTTATTTGACGTTGTTGTAGTTGTTGTTTATTGGACGTTGTTGTTGTTGTTATTTATTTGACATTGTTGTTGTTATTTTTTATTTGACGTTGTTGTTGTTGTTGTTTATTTGACGTTGTTATTATTGTTTATTCGACGTTGTTTTTGTTATTTGACGTTGTTGTTGTTGTATTTGTTGTTACTGTTGTTGTTGTTGTTGCTTATTTGACGATGTTGTTATTGTTGCGATTTATTTGACGTTGTTGTTGTTGTTGTTTATTTGACGTTGTTGTTGTTGTTTTTTTGACGTTGTTGTTGTTGGCGTTGTTGTTGTTATTGCTTATTTGACATTGTTGTTGTTGTTTATTTGACGTTGTTGTTGTTGTTGTTGTTTATTTGACGTTGTTGTTATTGTTGTTGTTGTTTTTTATTTGATGTTGTTTTAGTTGGTGTTGTTTATTTGATGTTGTTGTTGTTTTTTATTTGACGTTGTTGTTGTTGACATTGTTGTTGTTGTTGTTGTTGTTTATTTGACGTTATTGTTGTTGTTGTTGTTTATTTGATGTAGTTGTTGTTATTGACGTTGTTGTTGTTGTTTTTGTTTATTTGACGTTTTTGTTGTTGTTGTTGACGTTGTTGTCGTTTTTTATTTGACATTGTTGTTGTTGTTGTTGTTTATTTGACGTTGTTGTTGTTGTTATTGTTATTGTCGTTGTTGTTGTTTATTTGACGTTGTTGTTGTTGTTTATTCGACGTTGTTGTTGTTGTTGTTGTTTATTTGACGTTGTTGTTGTTGTTGTTTATTTGACGTTGTTGTTGTTATCTATTTGACGTTGTTATTGTTGTTATTGTTTATTTGACGTTGTTGTTGTTGTTGTTTATTTGACGTTGTTATTGTTGTTTATTTGACGTTGTTTTTGTTATTTGATGTTGTTGTTGTTGTATTTGTTGTTGTTGTTGTTGTTTATTTGACGTTGTTGTTATTGTTGCTATTTATTTGACGTTGTTGTTGTTGTTTATTTGACGTTGTTGTTGTTGTTTATTTGACGTTGTTGTTGTTGTTTATTTGACGTTGTTGTTGTTGTTGTTCTATTTGTTGTTGTTTTTGTTGTTTATTTGACGTTGTTGTTGTTGTTGTTGTTGTTATTTTTGTTGTTGTTATTGTTGTTGTTGTTGTTGTTTATTTGACTTTATTGTTGTTAATTTTGTTGTTGTTGTTGTTGTTGTTGTTTATTTGACGTTGTTGTTGTTGTTGTTTATTTGACGTTGTTGTTAATGTTGTTTATTTGACGTTGTTGTTGTTGTTTATTTGACATTGTTGTTGTTGTTGTTGACATTGTTGTTGTTGTTGTTGTTTATTTGACGTTGTAGTTGTTGTTGTTGTTTATTTGATGTTGTTTTAGTTGTTGTTGTTTATTTGACGTTGTTGTTGTTTTTTATTTTATGTTGTTGATGTTGACATTATTGTTGTTGTTTTTGTTTATTTGACACTGTTGTTGTTGTTGTTGTTTATTTGACGGTGTTGTTGTTGTTGTTTATTTGACGTTGTTGTTGATGTTGTTATTTATTTGACGTTGTTGTTGTTTATTTGACGTTGTTGTTATTGTTGTTGTTTATTTGACGTTGTTGTTGTTGTTATTCATTTGACGTTGTTGTTGTTGTTGTTTATTTGACGTTGTTGTTGTTTATTTGATGTTGTTGTTGTTGTTGACATAGTTGTTGTTGTTCATTTGACGTTGTTGTTGTTGTTGTTGTTGTTGTTGTTGACGTTGTTGGTTATTTGACGTTGTTGTTGTTGTTGTTGTTGTTGTTTATTTGACGTTGTTGTTGTTGTTGTTGTTTATTTGACGTTGTTGTTGTTGTTGTTATTGTTTATTGCACGTTGTTGTTGTTGTTATTTATTTGACGTTGTTGTTGTTATTTTTTATTTGACGTTGTTGTTGTTGTTTATTTGACGTTGTTATTATTGTTTATTTGACGTTGTTTTTGTTATTTGACGTTGTTGTTGTTGTTGTTGTTTATTTGACGTTGTTAATGTTGTTGACATTAATGTTGTTGTTTTTGTTGTTTATTTGGCGTTGTTGTTGTTGTTAGTGATTGTTGGTGTTGTTGTTGTTATTGTTTATTTGACGTTATTGTTGTTGTTTATTTGACGTAGTTGTTGTTGTTGACGTTGCTGTTGTTGTTGTTGTTGTTTATTTGACGTTGTTGTTGTTGTTTATTTGACGTTGTTGTTGTTGTTTATTTGACGTTGTTGTTGTTGTTTATTTGACGTTGTTGTTGTTGTTATTTGACGTTGTTGTTGTTGTTTTTGTTGTTTATTTCACGTTGTTGTTGTTGTTATTTGACGTTGTTGTTGTTGTTGTATTTGTTGTTGTTGTTGTTGTTTATTTGACGTTGTATTTGTTGTTGTTGTTGTTGTTGTTGTTTATTTGACATTGTTGTTGTTATTTATTTGACGTTATTGTTGTTGTTTATTTGACGTTGTTATTGTTGTTATTGTTGTTGTGTTTGTTATTTATTTGACGTTGTTAATGTTGTTGACATTGTTGTTGTTATTTTTGTTGTTTATTTGACGTTGTTGTTGTTGTTGTTATTTTTGTTGTTGTTATTGTTGTTGTTGTTGTTGTTTATTTGACTTTGTTGTTGTTATTTTTGTTGTTGTTGTTGTTGTTTATTTGACGTTGTTGTTGTTGTTTATTTGACGTTGTTGTTGTTGTTGTTTATTTGACGTTGTTGTTGATGTTGTTTATTTGACGTTGTTGTTGTTGTTTATTTGACATTGTTGTTGTTGTTGTTGACGTTGTTGTTGTTGTTGTTTATTTGACGTTGTAGTTGTTGTTGTTGTTTATTTGATGTTGTTTTAGTTGTTGTTGTTTATTTGACGTTGTTGTTATTTTTTATTTGACGTTGTTGATGTTGACATTATTGTTGTTGTTGTTGTTTATTTGACGTTGTTGTTGTTGTAGTTTATTTGACGTTGTTGTTGTTGTTGTTATTTATTTGACGTTGTTGTTGTTGTTGTTGTTTATTTGACGTTGTTGTTGTTGTTTATTTGACGTTGTTGTTGTTGTTGTTATTCATTTGACGTTGTTGTTGTTGTTGTTTATTTGACGTTGTTGTTGTTGTTGTTGTTTATTTGACGTTGTTGTTGTATTTGTTGTTATTATTGTTGTTGCTTATTCATTTGACGTTGTTGTTGTTGTTTATTTGACATTGTTGTTGTTGTTGTTTATTTGACGTTGTTGTTGTTGTTGTTGTTTTTGTTGTTTATTTGACGTTGTTGTTGTTATTTATTTGACGTTGTTGTTGTTTTATATTTGACGTTGTTGTTGTTGACGTTGTTGTTGTTGTTGTTTATTTGACGTTGTTGTTGTTGTTGTTTATTTGACGTTGTTAATGTTGTTGACATTAATGTTGTTGTTTTTGTTGTTTATTTGGCGTTGTTGTTGTTGTTAGTGATTGTTGGTGTTGTTGTTGTTGTTATTGTTTATTTGATGTTGTTGTTGTTGTTTATTTGTCGTAGTTGTTGTTGTTGACGTTGTTGTTGTTGTTGTTGTTTATTTGACGTTGTTGTTGTTGTTTATTTGACGTTGTTAATGTTGTTGACGTTGTTGTTGTTGTTTTTGTTGTTTATTTCACGTTGTTGTTGTTATTTGACGTTGTTGTTGTTGTTGTATTTGTTGTTGTTGTTGTTGTTGTTGTTTATTTGATGTTGTATTTGTTGTTGTTGTTTTTGTTGTTGTTGTTGTTGTTTATTTGACGTTGTTGTTGTTATTTATTTGACGTTATTGTTGTTTTTTATTTGACGTTGTTATTGTTGTTGTTGTTGTTGTTTATTTGACGTTGTTATTATTGTTTATTTGACGTTGTTTTTGTTATTTGACGTTGTTGTTGTTGTTGTTGTTGTTTATTTGACGTTGTTAATGTTGTTGACATTAATGTTGTTGTTTTTGTTGTTTATTTGGCGTTGTTGTTGTTGTTAGGGATTGTTGGTGTTGTTGTTTTTATTGTTTATTTGACGTTGTTGTTGTTGTTTATTTGACGTAGTTGTTGTTGTTGACGTTGTTGTTGTTGTTGTTGTTTATTTGACGTTGTTGTTGTTGTTTATTTGACGTTGTTGTTGTTGTTTATTTGACGTTGTTGTTGTTGTTTATTTGACGTTGTTGTTGTTGTTATTTGACGTTGTTGTTGTTGTTTTTGTTGTTTATTTCACGTTGTTGTTGTTGTTATTTGACGTTGTTGTTGTTGTTGTATTTGTTGTTGTTGTTGTTTATTTGACGTTGTATTTGTTGTTGTTGTTGTTGTTGTTTATTTGACATTGTTGTTGTTATTTATTTGACGTTATTGTTGTTGTTTATTTGACGTTGTTATTGTTGTTATTGTTGTTGTGTTTGTTATTTATTTGACGTTGTTAATGTTGTTGACATTGTTGTTGTTATTTTTGTTGTTTATTTGACGTTGTTGTTGTTGTTGTTGTTATTTTTGTTGTTGTTCTTGTTGTTGTTGTTGTTGTTGTTGTTTATTTGACTTTGTTGTTGTTATTTTTGTTGTTGTTGTTGTTGTTTATTTGACGTTGTTGTTGTTGTTTATTTGACGTTGTTGTTGTTGTTTATTTGACGTTGTTGTTGTTGTTGTTTATTTGACGTTGTTGTTGATGTTGTTTATTTGACGTTGTTGTTGTTGTTTATTTGACATTGTTGTTGTTGTTGTTGACGTTGTTGTTGTTGTTTATTTGACGTTGTAGTTGTTGTTGTTGTTTATTTGATGTTGTTTTAGTTGTTGTTGTTTATTTGACGTTGTTGTTATTTTTTATTTGACGTTGTTGATGTTGACATTATTGTTGTTGTTGTTGTTTATTTGACGTTGTTGTTGTTGTTGTTTATTTGACGTTGTTGTTGTTGTTGTTGTTATTTATTTGACGTTGTTGTTGTTGTTGTTGTTTATTTGACGTTGTTGTTGTTGTTTATTTGACGTTGTTGTTGTTGTTGTTATTCATTTGACGTTGTTGTTGTTGTTGTTTATTTGACGTTGTTGTTGTTGTTGTTGTTTATTTGACGTTGTTGTTGTTGTTGTTGTATTTGTTGTTATTATTGTTGTTGCTTATTCATTTGACGTTGTTGTTGTTGTTGTTGTTTATTTGACATTGTTGTTGTTGTTGTTTATTTGACGTTGTTGTTGTTGTTGTTGTTTTTGTTGTTTATTTGACGTTGTTGTTGTTATTTATTTGACGTTGTTGTTGTTTTATATTTGACGTTGTTATTGTTGACGTTGTTGTTGTTGTTTATTTGACGTTGTTGTTGTTGTTGTTTATTTGACGTTGTTAATGTTGTTGACATTAATGTTGTTGTTTTTGTTGTTTATTTGGCGTTGTTGTTGTTGTTAGTGATTGTTGGTGTTGTTGTTGTTGTTATTGTTTATTTGATGTTGTTGTTGTTGTTTATTTGTCGTAGTTGTTGTTGTTGACGTTGTTGTTGTTGTTGTTGTTTATTTGACGTTGTTGTTGTTGTTGTTGTTGTTGTTGTTTATTTGACGTTGTTAATGTTGTTGACGTTGTTGTTGTTGTTTTTGTTGTTTATTTCACGTTGTTGTTGTTATTTGACGTTGTTGTTGTTGTATTTGCTGTTGTTGTTGTTGTTGTTGTTGTTGTTTATTTGATGTTGTATTTGTTGTTGTTGTTTTTGTTGTTATTGTTGTTTATTTGACGTTGTTGTTGTTATTTATTTGACGTTATTGTTGTTTTTTATTTGACATTGTTATTGTTGTTGTTGTTGTTTATTTGACGTTGTTAATGTTGTTGACATTGTTGTTGTTGTTTTTGTTGTTTATTTGACGTTGTTGTTGTTGTTGTTGTTATTTTTGTTGTTGTTATTGTTGTTGTTGTTGTTGTTGTTTATTTGACTTTGTTGTTGTTATTTTTGTTGTTGTTGTTGTTGTTGTTTATTTGACGTTGTTGTTGTTGTTTATTTGACGTTGTTGTTGTTGTTTATTTGACGTTGTTGTTGATGTTGTTTATTTGACGTTGTTGTTGTTGTTTATTTGACATTGTTGTTGTTGTTGTTGACGTTGTTGTTGTTGTTGTTGTTTATTTGACGTTGTAGTTGTTGTTGTTGTTTATTTGATGTTGGTTTAGTTGTTGTTGTTTATTTGACGTTGTTGTTGTTTTTTATTTAACGTTGTTGATGTTGACATTATTGTTGTTGTTGTTGTTTATTTGACGTTGTTGTTGTTGTTTATTTGACGTAGTTGTTGTTATTGACGTTGTTGTTGTTGTTGTTTATTTAACGTTTTTGTTGTTGTTGATGTTGTTGTTGTTGTTGTTTTTCATTTGACGTTGTTGTTGTTGTTGTTGTTTATTTGACGTTGTTGTTGTTGTTTATTTGACGTTGTTGTTGTTGTTATTTATTTGACGTTGTTGTTGTTGTTGTTTATTTGACGTTGTTGTTGTTGTTGTTGTTTATTTGACGTTGTTGTTGTTGTTATTCATTTGACGTTGTTGTTGTTGTTGTTTATTTGACGTTGTTGTTGTTGTTGTTTATTTGTTGTTGTTGTTGTTGTTGACATAGTTATTGTTGTTCATTTGACGTTGTTGTTGTTGTTGTTGTTGTTGTTGTTGACGTTGTTGTTCATTTGACGTTGTTGTTGTTGTTGTTGTTGTTTATTTGACGTTGTTGTTGTTGTTGTTTATTTGACGTTGTTGTAGTTGTTGTTTATTGGACGTTGTTGTTGTTATTTATTTGACGTTGTTGTTGTTATTTTTTATTTGACGTTGTTGTTGTTGTTGTTTATTTGACGTTGTTATTATTGTTTATTTGACGTTGTTTTTGTTATTTGACGTTGTTGTTGTTGTATTTGTTGTTGCTGTTGTTGTTGTTGTTGCTTATTTGACGTTGTTGTTGTTGTTGTTTATTTATTTGACGTTGTTGTTGTTGTTGTTTATTTGACGTTGTTGTTGTTGTTTTTTTGACGTTGTTGTTGTTGGCGTTGTTGTTGTTGTTATTGCTTATTTGACATTGTTGTTGTTGTTTATTTGACGTTGTTGTTGTTGTTGTTTATTTGACGTTGTTGTTGTTGTTGTTGTTATTTATTTGATGTTGTTTTAGTTGGTGTTGTTTATTTGATGTTGTTGTTGTTTTTTATTTGACGTTGTTGTTATTGACATTGTTGTTGTTGTTGTTGTTGTTGTTTATTTGACGTTATTGTTGTTGTTGTTGTTAGTTTGATGTAGTTGTTGTTATTGACGTTGTTGTTGTTGTTTTTGTTTATTTGACGTTTTTGTTGTTGTTGTTGACGTTGTTGTCGTTTTTTATTTGACATTGTTGTTGTTGTTGTTGTTTATTTGACGTTGTTGTTGTTGTTATTGTTGTTGTCGTTGTTGTTGTTTATTTGACGTTGTTGTTGTTGTTTATTCGACGTTGTTGTTATTGTTGTTGTTTATTTGACGTTGTTGTTGTTGTTGTTTATTTGACGTTGTTGTTGTTATCTATTTGACGTTGTTATTGTTGTTATTGTTTATTTGACGTTGTTGTTGTTGTTGTTTATTTGACGTTGTTATTGTTGTTTATTTGACGTTGTTTTTGTTATTTGATGTTGTTGTTGTTGTATTTGTTGTTGTTGTTGTTGTTTATTTGACGTTGTTGTTATTGTTGCTATTTATTTGACGTTGTTGTTGTTGTTTATTTGACGTCGTTGTTGTTGTTTATTTGACGTTGTTGTTGTTGTTTATTTGACGTTGTTGTTGTTGTTGTTGTTGTATTTGTTGTTGTTTTTGTTGTTTATTTGACGTTGTTGTTGTTGTTGTTGTTATTTTTGTTGTTGTTATTGTTGTTGTTGTTGTTGTTTATTTGACTTTGTTGTTGTTATTTTTGTTGTTGTTGTTGTTGTTTATTTGACGTTGTTGTTGTTGTTGTTTATTTGACGTTGTTGTTAATGTTGTTTATTTGACGTTGTTGTTGTTGTTTATTTGACATTGTTGTTGTTGTTGTTGACATTGTTGTTGTTGTTGTTGTTTATTTGACGTTGTAGTTGTTGTTGTTGTTTATTTGATGTTGTTTTAGTTGTTGTTGTTTATTTGACGTTGTTGTTGTTTTTTATTTGATGTTGTTCATGTTGACATTATTGTTGTTGTTTTTGTTTATTTGACACTGTTGTTGTTGTTGTTGTTTATTTGACGGTGTTGTTGTTGTTGTTTATTTGACGTTGTTGTTGATGTTGTTATTTATTTGACGTTGTTGTTGTTTATTTGACGTTGTTGTTATTGTTGTTGTTTATTTGACGTTGTTGTTGTTGTTATTCATTTGACGTTGTTGTTGTTGTTGTTTATTTGACGTTGTTGTTGTTTATTTGATGTTGTTGTTGTTGTTGACATAGTTGTTGTTGTTCATTTGACGTTGTTGTTGTTGTTGTTGTTGACGTTGTTGGTTATTTGACGTTGTTGTTGTTGTTGTTGTTGTTGTTGTTGTTTATTTGACATTGTTGTTGTTGTTTATTTGACGTTGTTGTTGTTGTTGTTGTTGTTTATTGCACGTTGTTGTTGTTGTTATTTATTTGACGTTGTTGTTGTTATTTTTTATTTGACGTTGTTGTTGTTGTTTATTTGACGTTGTTATTATTGTTTATTTGACGTTCTTTTTGTTATTTGACGTTGTTGTTGTTGTTGTTGTTTATTTGACGTTGTTAATGTTGTTGACATTAATGTTGTTGTTTTTGTTGTTTATTTGGCGTTGTTGTTGTTGTTAGTGATTGTTGGTGTTGTTGTTGTTATTGTTTATTTGACGTTGTTGTTGTTGTTTATTTGACGTAGTTGTTGTTGTTGACGTTGTTGTTGTTGTTGTTGTTTATTTGACGTTGTTGTTGTTGTTTATTTGACGTTGTTGTTGTTGTTTATTTGACGTTGTTGTTGTTGTTTATTTGACGTTGTTGTTGTTGTTGTTATTTGACGTTGTTGTTGTTGTTTTTGTTGTTTATTTCACGTTGTTGTTGTTGTTATTTGACGTTGTTGTTGTTGTTGTATTTGTTGTTGTTGTTGTTTATTTGACGTTGTATTTGTTGTTGTTGTTGTTGTTGTTGTTTATTTGACATTGTTGTTGTTATTTATTTGACGTTATTGTTGTTGTTTATTTGACGTTGTTATTGTTGTTATTGTTGTTGTGTTTGTTATTTATTTGACGTTGTTAATGTTGTTGACATTGTTGTTGTTATTTTTGTTGTTTATTTGACGTTGTTGTTGTTGTTGTTATTTTTGTTGTTGTTGTTGTTGTTGTTGTTGTTTATTTGACTTTGTTGTTGTTATTTTTGTTGTTGTTGTTGTTGTTGTTTATTTGACGTTGTTGTTGTTGTTTATTTGACGTTGTTGTTGTTGTTGTTGTTGTTTATTTGACGTTGTTGTTGATGTTGTTTATTTGACGTTGTTGTTGTTGTTTATTTGACATTTTTGTTGTTGTTGACGTTTTTGTTGTTGTTGTTTATTTGGCGTTGTTGTTATTATTGCTTATTTGACGTTGTTGTTGTTGTTTATTTGACGTTGTTGTTGTTGTTGTTTATTTGACGTTGTTGTTGTTGTTGTTGTTTATTTGACGTTGTTGTTGTTGTTATTATTTATTTGACGTTGTTGTTGTTGTTGTTTATTTGACGTTGTTGTTGTTGTTTATTTGACGTTGTTGTTGTTGTTGTTATTCATTTGACGTTGTTGTTGTTGTTGTTTATTTGACGTTGTTGTTGTTGTTGTTTATTTGACGTTGTTGTTGTTGTTGTTGTTGTTGTATTTGTTGTTATTATTGTTGTTGCTTATTCATTTGACGTTGTTGTTGTTGTTGTTGTTTATTTGACATTGTTGTTGTTGTTGTTTATTTGACGTTGTTGTTGTTGTTGTTGTTTTTGTTGTTTATTTGACGTTGTTGTTGTTATTTATTTAACGTTGTTGTTGTTTTTTATTTGACGTTGTTGTTGTTGACGTTGTTGTTGTTGTTGTTTATTTGACATTGTTGTTGTTGTTTATTTGACGTTGTTAATGTTGTTGACATTAATGTTGTTGTTTTTGTTGTTTATTTGGCGTTGTTGTTGTTGTTAGTGATTGTTGGTGTTGTTGTTGTTGTTATTGTTTATTTGATGTTGTTGTTGTTGTTTATTTGTCGTAGTTGTTGTTGTTGACGTTGTTGTTGTTGTTGTTGTTGTTTATTTGACGTTGTTGTTGTTGTTGTTGTTGTTTATTTGACGTTGTTAATGTTGTTGACGTTGTTGTTGTTGTTTTTGTTGTTTATTTCACGTTGTTGTTGTTATTTGACGTTGTTGTTGTTGTATTTGTTGTTGTTGTATTTGTTGTTGTTGTTGTTGTTGTTTATTTGATGTTGTATTTGTTGTTGTTGTTTTTGTTGTTGTTATTTATTTGACGTTATTGTTGTTTTTTATTTGACGTTGTTATTGTTGTTGTTGTTGTTGTTTATTTGACGTTGTTAATGTTGTTGACATTGTTGTTGTTGTTTTTGTTGTTTATTTGACGTTGTTGTTGTTGTTGTTGTTATTTTTGTTGTTGTTATTGTTGTTGTTGTTGTTTGGTGTTTATTTGACTTTGTTGTTGTTATTTTTGTTGTTGTTGTTGTTGTTGTTGTTTATTTGACGTTGTTGTTGTTGTTTATTTGACGTTGTTGTTGTCGTTTATTTGACGTTGTTGTTGATGTTGTTTATTTGACGTTGTTGTTGTTGTTTATTTGACATTGTTGTTGTTGTTGTTGACGTTGTTGTTGTTGTTGTTGTTGTTTATTTGACGTTGTAGTTGTTGTTGTTGTTTATTTGATGTTGGTTTAGTTGTTGTTGTTTATTTGACGTTGTTGTTGTTTTTTATTTAACGTTGTTGATGTTGACATTATTGTTGTTGTTGTTGTTTATTTGACGTTGTTGTTGTTGTTTATTTGACGTAGTTGTTGTTATTGACGTTGTTGTTGTTGTTGTTTATTTAACGTTTTTGTTGTTGTTGATGTTGTTGTTGTTGTTGTTTTTCATTTGACGTTGTTGTTGTTGTTGTTGTTTATTTGACGTTGTTGTTGTTGTTTATTTGACGTTGTTGTTGTTGTTATTTATTTGACGTTGTTGTTGTTGTTGTTTATTTGACGTTGTTGTTGTTGTTGTTGTTTATTTGACGTTGTTGTTGTTGTTATTCATTTGACGTTGTTGTTGTTGTTGTTGTTTATTTGACGTTGTTGTTGTTGTTGTTTATTTGATGTTGTTGTTGTTGTTGACATAGTTATTGTTGTTCATTTGACGTTGTTGTTGTTGTTGTTGTTGTTGTTGTTGTTGTTGACGTTGTTGTTCATTTGACGTTGTTGTTGTTGTTGTTGTTTATTTGACGTTGTTGTTGTTGTTGTTTATTTGACGTTGTTGTAGTTGTTGTTTATTGGACGTTGTTGTTGTTGTTATTTATTTGACGTTGTTGTTGTTATTTTTTATTTGACATTGTTGTTGTTGTTGTTTATTTGACGTTGTTATTATTGTTTATTTGACGTTGTTTTTGTTATTTGACGTTGTTGTTGTTGTATTTTCTTGTTGCTGTTGTTGTTGTTGTTGCTTATTTGACGTTGTTGTTATTGTTGCGATTTATTTGACGTTGTTGTTGTTGTTGTTTATTTGACGTTGTTGTTGTTGTTTTTTTGACGTTGTTGTTGTTGGCGTTGTTGTTGTTGTTATTGCTTATTTGACATTGTTGTTGTTGTTGTTTATTTGACGTTGTTGTTGTTGTTGTTGTTTATTTGACGTTGTTGTTGTTGTTGTTGTTGTTATTTATTTGATGTTGTTTTAGTTGGTGTTGTTTATTTGATGTTGTTGTTGTTTTTTATTTGACGTTGTTGTTGTTGACATTGTTGTTGTTGTTGTTGTTGTTGTTTATTTGACGTTATTGTTGTTGTTGTTGTTTATTTGATGTAGTTGTTGTTATTGACGTTGTTGTTGTTGTTTTTGTTTATTTGACATTTTTGTTGTTGTTGTTGACGTTGTTGTCGTTTTTTATTTGACATTGTTGTTGTTGTTGTTGTTTATTTGACGTTGTTGTTGTTGTTATTGTTGTTGTCGTTGTTGTTGTTTATTTGACGTTGTTGTTGTTGTTTATTCGACGTTGTTGTTGTTGTTGTTTATTTGACGTTGTTGTTGTTGTTGTTTATTTGACGTTGTTGTTGTTATCTATTTGACGTTGTTATTGTTGTTATTGTTTATTTGACGTTGTTGTTGTTGTTGTTGTTGTTTATTTGACGTTGTTATTGTTGTTTATTTGACGTTGTTTTTGTTATTTGATGTTGTTGTTGTTGTATTTGTTGTTGTTGTTGTTGTTTATTTGACGTTGTTGTTATTGTTGCTATTTATTTGACGTTGTTGTTGTTGTTTATTTGACGTTGTTGTTGTTGTTTATTTGACGTTGTTGTTGTTGTTGTTGTATTTGTTGTTGTTATTGTTGTTGCTTATTTGACGTTGTTGTTATTGTTGTTGTTTATTTGACGTTGTTGTTATTGTTGTTGTTATTCATTTGACGTTGTTGTTGTTGTTGCTGTTTATTTGACATTGTTGTTGTTGTTGTTTATTTGACGTTGTTGTTGTTGTTGTTTTTGTTGTTTATTTGACGTTGTTGTTGTTATTTATTTGACGTTGTTGTTGTTTTATATTTGACGTTGTTGTTGTTGGCGTTGTTGTTGTTGTTGTTTATTTGACGTTGTTGTTGTTGTTTATTTGACGTTGTTAATGTTGTTGACATTAATGTTGTTGTTTTTGTTGTTTATTTGGCGTTGTTGTTGTTAGTGATTGTTGGTATTGTTGTTATTGTTATTTTTTATTTAACGTTGTTGTTGTTGTTGTTGTTTATTTGACGTTGTTAATGTTGTTGACGTTGTTGTTGTTGTTTTTGTTGTTTATTTCACGTTGTTGTTGTTATTTGACGTTGTTGTTGTTGTATTTGTTGTTGTTGTTGTTGTTTATTTGACGTTGTATTTGTTGTTGTTGTTGTTGTTTATTTGACGTTGTTTTTGTTATTTATTTGACGTTATTGTTGTTGTTTATTTGACGTTGTTATTGTTGTTGTTGTTGTTGTTGTTGTTGTTGTTTATTTGACGTTGTTAATGTTGTTGACATTGTTGTTGTTGTTTTTGTTGTTTATTTGACGTTGTTGTTGTTGTTATTTTTGTTTGTTGTTATTGTTGTTGTTGTTGTTGTTTTTGTTGTTGTTATTTTTGTTGTTGTTATTGTTGTTGTTGTTGTTTATTTGACTTTGTTGTTGTTATTTTTGTTGTTGTTGTTGTTGTTGTTTATTTGACGTTGTTGTTTATTTGACAATGTTGTTGTTGTTGTTGTTTATTTGACGTTGTTGTTGATGTTGTTTATTTGACGTTGTTGTTGTTGTTTATTTGACATTGTTGTTGTTGTTGTTGACGTTGTTGTTGTTGTTGTTGTTTATTTGATGTTGTTTTAGTTGTTGTTGTTTATTTGACGTTGTTGTTGTTTTTTATTTGACGTTGTTGATGTTGACATTATTGTTGTTGTTGTTGTTTATTTGACGTTGTTGTTGTTGTTGTTGACATTGTTGTTGTTGTTGTTGTTTATTTGACGTTGTAGTTGTTGTTGTTGTTTATTTGATGTTGTTTTAGTTGTTGTTGTTTATTTGACGTTGTTGTTGTTTTTTATTTGATGTTGTTCATGTTGACATTATTGTTGTTGTTTTTGTTTATTTGACACTGTTGTTGTTGTTGTTGTTGTTTATTTGACGGTGTTGTTGTTGTTGTTTATTTGACGTTGTTGTTGATGTTGTTATTTATTTGACGTTGTTGTTGTTTATTTGACGTTGTTGTTATTGTTGTTGTTTATTTGACGTTGTTGTTGTTGTTATTCATTTGACGTTGTTGTTGTTGTTGTTTATTTGACGTTGTTGTTGTTTATTTGATGTTGTTGTTGTTGTTGACATAGTTGTTGTTGTTCATTTGACGTTGTTGTTGTTGTTGTTGTTGTTGACGTTGTTGGTTATTTGACGTTGTTGTTGTTGTTGTTGTTGTTGTTGTTGTTTATTTGACATTGTTGTTGTTGTTTATTTGACGTTGTTGTTGTTGTTGTTGTTGTTTATTGCACGTTGTTGTTGTTGTTATTTATTTGACGTTGTTGTTGTTATTTTTTATTTGACGTTGTTGTTGTTGTTTATTTGACGTTGTTATTATTGTTTATTTGACGTTCTTTTTGTTATTTGACGTTGTTGTTGTTGTTGTTGTTTATTTGACGTTGTTAATGTTGTTGACATTAATGTTGTTGTTTTTGTTGTTTATTTGGCGTTGTTGTTGTTGTTAGTGATTGTTGGTGTTGTTGTTGTTATTGTTTATTTGACGTTGTTGTTGTTGTTTATTTGACGTAGTTGTTGTTGTTGACGTTGTTGTTGTTGTTGTTGTTTATTTGACGTTGTTGTTGTTGTTTATTTGACGTTGTTGTTGTTGTTTATTTGACGTTGTTGTTGTTGTTTATTTGACGTTGTTGTTGTTGTTGTTATTTGACGTTGTTGTTGTTGTTTTTGTTGTTTATTTCACGTTGTTGTTGTTGTTATTTGACGTTGTTGTTGTTGTTGTATTTGTTGTTGTTGTTGTTTATTTGACGTTGTATTTGTTGTTGTTGTTGTTGTTGTTGTTTATTTGACATTGTTGTTGTTATTTATTTGACGTTATTGTTGTTGTTTATTTGACGTTGTTATTGTTGTTATTGTTGTTGTGTTTGTTATTTATTTGACGTTGTTAATGTTGTTGACATTGTTGTTGTTATTTTTGTTGTTTATTTGACGTTGTTGTTGTTGTTGTTATTTTTGTTGTTGTTGTTGTTGTTGTTGTTTATTTGACTTTGTTGTTGTTATTTTTGTTGTTGTTGTTGTTGTTGTTTATTTGACGTTGTTGTTGTTGTTTATTTGACGTTGTTGTTGTTGTTGTTGTTTATTTGACGTTGTTGTTGATGTTGTTTATTTGACGTTGTTGTTGTTGTTTATTTGACATTGTTGTTGTTGTTGACGTTTTTGTTGTTGTTGTTTATTTGACGTTGTAGTTGTTGTTGTTGTTTATTTGATGTTGTTTTAGTTGTTGTTGTTTATTTGACGTTGTTGTTATTTTTTATTTGACGTTGTTGATGTTGACATTATTGTTGTTGTTGTTGTTTATTTGACGTTGTTGTTGTTGTTGTTTATTTGACGTTGTTGTTGTTGTTGTTGTTTATTTGACGTTGTTGTTGTTGTTGTTATTTATTTGACGTTGTTGTTGTTGTTGTTTATTTGACGTTGTTGTTGTTGTTTATTTGACGTTGTTGTTGTTGTTGTTATTCATTTGACGTTGTTGTTGTTGTTGTTGTTTATTTGACGTTGTTGTTGTTGTTGTTTATTTGACGTTGTTGTTGTTGTTGTTGTATTTGTTGTTATTATTGTTGTTGCTTATTCATTTGACGTTGTTGTTGTTGTTGTTGTTTATTTGACATTGTTGTTGTTGTTGTTTATTTGACGTTGTTGTTGTTGTTGTTGTTTTTGTTGTTTATTTGACGTTGTTGTTGTTATTTATTTAACGTTGTTGTTGTTTTATATTTGACGTTGTTGTTGTTGACGTTGTTGTTGTTGTTGTTTATTTGACATTGTTGTTGTTGTTTATTTGACGTTGTTAATGTTGTTGACATTAATGTTGTTGTTTTTGTTGTTTATTTGGCGTTGTTGTTGTTGTTAGTGATTGTTGGTGTTGTTGTTGTTGTTATTGTTTATTTGATGTTGTTGTTGTTGTTTATTTGTCGTAGTTGTTGTTGTTGACGTTGTTGTTGTTGTTGTTGTTGTTTATTTGACGTTGTTGTTGTTGTTGTTGTTGTTGTTTATTTGACGTTGTTAATGTTGTTGACGTTGTTGTTGTTGTTTTTGTTGTTTATTTCACGTTGTTGTTGTTATTTGACGTTGTTGTTGTTGTATTTGTTGTTGTTGTATTTGTTGTTGTTGTTGTTGTTGTTGTTTATTTGATGTTGTATTTGTTGTTGTTGTTTTTGTTGTTGTTATTTATTTGACGTTATTGTTGTTTTTTATTTGACGTTGTTATTGTTGTTGTTGTTGTTGTTTATTTGACGTTGTTAATGTTGTTGACATTATTGTTGTTGTTTTTGTTGTTTATTTGACGTTGTTGTTGTTGTTGTTGTTATTTTTGTTGTTGTTATTGTTGTTGTTGTTGTTTGGTGTTTATTTGACTTTGTTGTTGTTATTTTTGTTGTTGTTGTTGTTGTTGTTGTTTATTTGACGTTGTTGTTGTTGTTTATTTGACGTTGTTGTTGTCGTTTATTTGACGTTGTTGTTGATGTTGTTTATTTGACGTTGTTGTTGTTGTTTATTTGACATTGTTGTTGTTGTTGTTGACGTTGTTGTTGTTGTTGTTGTTGTTTATTTGACGTTGTAGTTGTTGTTGTTGTTTATTTGATGTTGGTTTAGTTGTTGTTGTTTATTTGACGTTGTTGTTGTTTTTTATTTAACGTTGTTGATGTTGACATTATTGTTGTTGTTGTTGTTTATTTGACGTTGTTGTTGTTGTTTATTTGACGTAGTTGTTGTTATTGACGTTGTTGTTGTTGTTGTTTATTTAACGTTTTTGTTGTTGTTGATGTTGTTGTTGTTGTTGTTTTTCATTTGACGTTGTTGTTGTTGTTGTTGTTTATTTGACGTTGTTGTTGTTGTTTATTTGACGTTGTTGTTGTTGTTATTTATTTGACGTTGTTGTTGTTGTTGTTTATTTGACGTTGTTGTTGTTGTTGTTGTTTATTTGACGTTGTTGTTGTTGTTATTCATTTGACGTTGTTGTTGTTGTTGTTTATTTGACGTTGTTGTTGTTGTTGTTTATTTGATGTTGTTGTTGTTGTTGACATAGTTATTGTTGTTCATTTGACGTTGTTGTTGTTGTTGTTGTTGTTGTTGTTGTTGTTGTTGACGTTGTTGTTCATTTGACGTTGTTGTTGTTGTTGTTTATTTGACGTTGTTGTTGTTGTTGTTGTTTATTTGACGTTGTTGTAGTTGTTGTTTATTGGACGTTGTTGTTGTTGTTATTTATTTGACGTTGTTGTTGTTATTTTTTATTTGACATTGTTGTTGTTGTTGTTTATTTGACGTTGTTATTATTGTTTATTTGACGTTGTTTTTGTTATTTGACGTTGTTGTTGTTGTATTTTCTTGTTGCTGTTGTTGTTGTTGTTGCTTATTTGACGTTGTTGTTATTGTTGCGATTTATTTGACGTTGTTGTTGTTGTTGTTTATTTGACGTTGTTGTTGTTTTTTTGACGTTGTTGTTGTTGGCGTTGTTGTTGTTGTTATTGCTTATTTGACATTGTTGTTGTTGTTGTTTATTTGACGTTGTTGTTGTTGTTGTTGTTTATTTGACGTTGTTGTTGTTGTTGTTGTTGTTATTTATTTGATGTTGTTTTAGTTGGTGTTGTTTATTTGATGTTGTTGTTGTTTTTTATTTGACGTTGTTGTTGTTGACATTGTTGTTGTTGTTGTTGTTGTTTATTTGACGTTATTGTTGTTGTTGTTGTTTATTTGATGTAGTTGTTGTTATTGACGTTGTTGTTGTTGTTTTTGTTTATTTGACATTTTTGTTGTTGTTGTTGACGTTGTTGTCGTTTTTTATTTGACATTGTTGTTGTTGTTGTTGTTTATTTGACGTTGTTGTTGTTGTTATTGTTGTTGTCGTTGTTGTTGTTTATTTGACGTTGTTGTTGTTGTTTATTCGACGTTGTTGTTGTTGTTGTTTATTTGACGTTGTTGTTGTTGTTGTTTATTTGACGTTGTTGTTGTTATCTATTTGACGTTGTTATTGTTGTTATTGTTTATTTGACGTTGTTGTTGTTGTTGTTGTTGTTTATTTGACGTTGTTATTGTTGTTTATTTGACGTTGTTTTTGTTATTTGATGTTGTTGTTGTTGTATTTGTTGTTGTTGTTGTTGTTTATTTGACGTTGTTGTTATTGTTGCTATTTATTTGACGTTGTTGTTGTTGTTTATTTGACGTTGTTGTTGTTGTTTATTTGACGTTGTTGTTGTTGTTTATTTGACGTTGTTGTTGTTGTTGTTGTATTTGTTGTTGTTATTGTTGTTGCTTATTTGACGTTGTTGTTATTGTTGTTGTTTATTTGACGTTGTTGTTATTGTTGTTGTTATTCATTTGACGTTGTTGTTGTTGTTGTTGTTTATTTGACATTGTTGTTGTTGTTGTTGTTGTTTATTTGACGTTGTTGTTGTTGTTGTTTTTGTTGTTTATTTGACGTTGTTGTTGTTATTTATTTGACGTTGTTGTTGTTTTATATTTGACGTTGTTGTTGTTGGCGTTGTTGTTGTTGTTGTTTATTTGACGTTGTTGTTGTTGTTTATTTGACGTTGTTAATGTTGTTGACATTAATGTTGTTGTTTTTGTTGTTTATTTGGCGTTGTTGTTGTTAGTGATTGTTGGTATTGTTGTTATTGTTATTTTTTATTTAACGTTGTTGTTGTTGTTGTTGTTTATTTGACGTTGTTAATGTTGTTGACGTTGTTGTTGTTGTTTTTGTTGTTTATTTCACGTTGTTGTTGTTATTTGACGTTGTTGTTGTTGTATTTGTTGTTGTTGTTGTTGTTTATTTGACGTTGTATTTGTTGTTGTTGTTGTTGTTTATTTGACGTTGTTTTTGTTATTTATTTGACGTTGTTTTTGTTATTTATTTGACGTTGTTATTGTTGTTGTTGTTGTTGTTGTTGTTGTTTATTTGACGTTGTTAATGTTGTTGACATTGTTGTTGTTGTTTTTGTTGTTTATTTGACGTTGTTGTTGTTGTTATTTTTGTTTGTTGTTATTGTTGTTGTTGTTGTTGTTTTTGTTGTTGTTATTTTTGTTGTTGTTATTGTTGTTGTTGTTGTTTATTTGACTTTGTTGTTGTTATTTTTGTTGTTGTTGTTGTTGTTGTTTATTTGACGTTGTTGTTTATTTGACAATGTTGTTGTTGTTGTTGTTTATTTGACGTTGTTGTTGATGTTGTTTATTTGACGTTGTTGTTGTTGTTTATTTGACATTGTTGTTGTTGTTGTTGACGTTGTTGTTGTTGTTGTTGTTTATTTGATGTTGTTTTAGTTGTTGTTGTTTATTTGACGTTGTTGTTGTTTTTTATTTGACGTTGTTGATGTTGACATTATTGTTGTTGTTGTTGTTTATTTGACGTTGTTGTTGTTGTTTATTTGACGTAGTTGTTGTTATTGACGTTGTTGTTGTTGTTGTTGTTGTTGTTTATTTGACGTTTTTGTTGTTGTTGATGTTATTGTTGTTGTTGTTTTTCATTTGACGTTGTTGTTGTTGTTGTTGTTTATTTGACATTGTTGTTGTTGTTGTTGTTTATTTGACGTTGTTGTTGTTGTTGTTTATTTGACGTTGTTGTTGTTGTTATTTATTTGACGTTGTTGTTGTTGT
>OX451741.1:274622718-274630218 GCA_948472305.1 Vicia faba
TATTTGTTGTTGTTATTGTTGTTGCTTATTTGACGTTGTTGTTATTGTTGTTGTTTATTTGACGTTGTTGTTATTGTTGTTGTTATTCATTTGACGTTGTTGTTGTTGTTGTTGTTTATTTGACATTGTTGTTGTTGTTGTTGTTGTTTATTTGACGTTGTTACTGTTGTTGTTTTTGTTTTTTATTTGACGTTGTTGTTATTTATTTGACGTTGTTGTTGTTGTTGTTGTACATTTGACGTTGTTGTTGTTGACGTTGTTGTTGTTGTTGTTTATTTGACGTCATTGTTGTTGTTGTTGTTTATTTGACGTAGTTGTTGTTATTGACGTTGTTGTTGTTGTTGTTGTTTATTTGACGTTTTTGTTGTTGTTGTTGAAGTTGTTGTCGTTTTTTATTTGACATTGTTGTTGTTGTTGTTGTTGTTTATTTGACGTTTTTGTTGTTGTTGTTGATTATTTGACGTTGTTGTTGTTGTTTATTTGACGTTGTTGTTGTTGGCGTTGTTGTTGTTGTTATTGCTTATTTGACATTGTTGTTGTTGTTTATTTGACGTTGTTGTTGTTGTTGTTTATTTGACGTTGTTGTTGTTGTTGTTGTTGTTTATTTGATGTTGTTTTAGTTGTTGTTGTTTATTTGATGTTGTTGTTGTTTTTTATTTGACGTTATTGTTGTTGACATTGTTGATGTTGTTGTTTATTTGACGTTATTGTTGTTGTTGTTGTTGTTGTTTATTTGACGTAGTTGTTGTTATTGACGTTGTTGTTGTTGTTGTTGTTTATTTGACGTTTTTGTTGTTGTTGTTGTCGTTTTTTATTTGACATTGTTGTTGTTGTTGTTGTTTATTTGTCGTTGTTGTTGTTGTTATTGTTGTTGTTGTTATTTATTTGACGTTGTTGTTGTTTATTTAACGTTGTTGTTGTTGTTGTTATTTATTTGACGTTGTTGTTGTTGTTGTTGTTGTTGTTGTTATTTTTTATTTGACGTTGTTGTTGTTGTCGTTGTTGTTTATTTGACGTTGTTATTGTTGTATTTGTTGTTGTTGTTGTTGTTTATTTGACATTGTATTTGTTGTTGTTGTTGTTGTTGTTTATTTGACGTTGTTGTTGTTATTTATTTGACGTTATTGTTGTTGTTTATTTGACGTTGTTATTGTTGTTGTTGTTGTGTTTGTTGTTTATTTGACGTTGTTAATGTTGTTGACATTGTTGTTGTTGTTTTTGTTGTTTATTTGACGTTGTTGTTGTTGTTGTTGTTATTTTTGTTGTTGTTATTGTTGTTGTTGTTGTTGTTTATTTGACTTTGTTGTTGTTATTTTTGTTGTTGTTGTTGTTGTTGTTTATTTGACGTTGTTGTTGTTGTTGTTTATTTGACGTTGTTGTTAATGTTGTTTATTTGACGTTGTTGTTGTTGTTTATTTGACATTGTTGTTGTTGTTGTTGACATTGTTGTTGTTGTTGTTTATTTGACGTTGTAGTTGTTGTTGTTGTTTATTTGATGTTGTTTTAGTTGTTGTTGTTTATTTGACGTTGTTGTTGTTTTTTATTTGATGTTGTTGATGTTGACATTATTGTTGTTGTTTTTGTTTATTTGACACTGTTGTTGTTGTTGTTGTTTATTTGACGGTGTTGTTGTTGTTATTTATTTGACGTTGTTGTTGATGTTGTTATTTATTTGACGTTGTTGTTGTTTATTTGACGTTGTTGTTATTGTTGTTGTTTATTTGACGTTGTTGTTGTTGTTATTCATTTGACGTTGTTGTTGTTGTTGTTTATTTGACGTTGTTGTTGTTTATTTGATGTTGTTGTTGTTGTTGACATAGTTGTTATTGTTCATTTGACGTTGTTGTTGTTGTTGTTGTTGTTGTTGACGTTGTTGGTTATTTGACGTTGTTGTTGTTGTTGTTGTTTATTTGACGTTGTTGTTGTTGTTGTTGTTTATTTGACGTTGTTGTTGTTGTTGTTGTTGTTGTTGTTTATTGCACGTTGTTGTTGTTGTTATTTATTTGACGTTGTTGTTGTTATTTTTTATTTGACGTTGTTGTTGTTGTTTATTTGACGTTGTTATTATTGTTTATTTGACGTTGTTTTTGTTATTTGACGTTGTTGTTGTTGTATTTGTTGTTGTTGTTATTGTTGCTATTTATTTGACGTTGTTGTTGTTGTTGTTGATTATTTGACGTTGTTGTTGTTGTTTATTTGACGTTGTTGTTGTTGGCGTTGTTGTTGTTGTTATTGCTTATTTGACATTGTTGTTGTTGTTTATTTGACGTTATTGTTGTTGTTGTTGTTTATTTGACGTTGTTGTTGTTGTTGTTGTTGTTTATTTGATGTTGTTTTAGTTGTTGTTGTTTATTTGAGGTTGTTGTGGTTTTTTATTTGACGTTGTTGTTGTTGACATTGTTGTTGTTGTTGTTTATTTGACGTTATTGTTGTTGTTGTTGTTGTTTATTTGACGTAGTTGTTGTTATTGACGTTGTTGTTGTTGTTGTTGTTTATTTGACGTTTTTGTTGTTGTTGTTGACGTTGTTGTCGTTTTTTATTTGACATTGTTGTTGTTGTTGTTTATTTGACGTTGTTGTTGTTGTTATTGTTGTTGTTGTTGTTGTTTATTTGACGTTGTTGTTGTTTATTTGACGTTGTTGTTGTTGTTGTTGTTTATTTGACGTTGTTGGTGTTGTTGTTTATTTGACATTGTTGTTGTTGTAATTTATTTGACGTTGTTGTTGTTGTTATTGTTTATTTGACGTTGTTGTTGTTGTTTATTTGACGTTGTTGTTGTTGTTGTTTACTTGACGTTGTTAATGTTGTTGACATTAATGTTGTTGACATTAATGTTGTTGTTTTTGTTGTTTATTTGGCGTTGTTGTTGTTGTTAGTGATTGTTGGTGGTGTTGTTGTTGTTATTGTTTATTTGACGTTGTTGTTGTTGTTTATTTGACGTAGTTGTTGTTGTTGACGTTGTTGTTGTTGTTGTTGTTTATTTGACGTTGTTGTTGTTGTTGTTTATTTGACGTTGTTAATGTTGTTGACGCTGTTGTTGTTGTTTTTGTTGTTTATTTCACGTTGTTGTTGTTATTTGACGTTGTTGTTGTATTTGTTGTTGTTGTTGTTGTTTATTTGATGTTGTATTTGTTGTTGTTGTTTTTGTTGTTGTTGTTATTTATTTGACGTTATTGTTGTTTTTTATTTGACGTTGTTAATGTTGTTGTTGTTGTTGTTTATTTGACGTTGTTAATGTTGTTGACATTGTTGTTGTTGTTTTTGTTGTTTATTTGACGTTGTTGTTGTTGTTGTTATTATTTTTGTTGTTGTTATTGTTGTTGTTGTTGTTGTTGTTGTTGTTTATTTGACTTTGTTGTTGTTATTTTTGTTGTTGTTGTTGTTGTTGTTTATTTGACGTTGTTGTTGTTGTTTATTTGACGTTGTTGTTGTTGTTTATTTGACGTTGTTGTTGATGTTGTTTATTTGACGTTGTTGTTGTTGTTTATTTGACATTGTTGTTGTTGTTGACGTTGTTGTTGTTGTTGTTAATTTGACGTCGTTGTTGTTATTGTTGTTGTTATTCATTTGACGGTGTTGTTGTTGGCGTTGTTGTTGTTGTTATTGCTTATTTGCATTGTTGTTGTTGTTTATTTGACGTTGTTGTTGTTGTTGTTGTTTATTTGACGTTGTTGTTGTTGTTGTTTATTTGATGTTGTTTTAGTTGTTGTTTTTTATTTGACGTTGTTGTTGTTGACATTGTTGTTGTTGTTGTTTATTTGACGTTATTGTTGTTGTTGTTGTTTATTTGACGTAGTTGTTGTTATTGATGTTGTTGTTGTTGTTGTTGTTTATTTGACGTTTTTGTTGTTGTTGTTGACGTTGTTGTCGTTTTTTATTTGACATTGTTGTTGTTCTTGTTGTTTATTTGACTTTGTTGTTGTTGTTATTGTTGTTGTTGTTGTTGTTGTTTATTTGACGTTGTTGTTGTTGTTGTTTATTTGACGTTGTTGTTGTTGTTGTTGTTTATTTGACGTTGTTGTTGTTGTTGTTATTTATTTGACGTTGTTGTTGTTGTTATTGTTTATTTGACGTTGTTGTTGTTGTTTATTTGACGTTGTTATTGTTGTTTATTTGTCGTTGTTTTTGTTATTTGACGTTGTTGTTGTTGTATTTGTTGTTGTTGTTGTTTATTTGACGTTGTTGTTATTGTTGCTATTTACTTGACGTTGTTGTTGTTGTTGTTTATTTGACGTTGTTGTTGTTGTTTATTTGACGTTGTTGTTGTTGTTGTATTTGTTGTTGTTATTGTTGTTGCTTATTTGACGTTGTTGTTATTGTTGTTGTTTATTTAACGTTGTTGTTATTGTTGTTGTTATTCATTTGACGTTGTTGTTGTTGTTGTTTATTTGACATTGTTGTTGTTGTTGTTGTTGTTTATTTGACGTTGTTACTGTTGTTGTTTTTGTTTTTTATTTGACGTTGTTGTTGTTATTTATTTGACGTTGTTGTTGTTGTACATTTGACGTTGTTGTTGTTGACGTTGTTGTTGTTGTTGTTGTTTATTTGACGTCATTGTTGTTGTTGTTGTTTATTTGACGTAGTTGTTGTTATTGACGTTGTTGTTGTTGTTGTTTATTTGATGTTTTTGTTGTTGTTGTTGACGTTGTTGTCGTTTTTTATTTGACATTGTTGTTGTTGTTGTTGTTTATTTGACGTTTTTGTTGTTGTTGTTGATTATTTGACGTTGTTGTTGTTGTTTATTTGACGTTGTTGTTGTTGGCGTTGTTGTTGTTTATTTGACGTTGTTGTTGTTGTTGTTTATTTGACGTTGTTGTTGTTGTTGTTGTTGTTTATTTGATGTTGTTTTAGTTGTTGTTGTTTATTTGATGTTGTTGTTGTTTTTTATTTGACGTTGTTGTTGTTGACATTGTTGTTGTTGTTGTTTATTTGACGTTATTGTTGTTGTTGTTGTTGTTGTTTATTTGACGTAGTTGTTGTTATTGACGTTGTTGTTGTTGTTGTTTATTTGACGTTTTTGTTGTTGTTGTTGACGTTGTTGTCGTTTTTTATTTGACATTGTTGTTGTTGTTGTTGTTGTTGTTTATTTGTCGTTGTTGTTGTTGTTATTGTTGTTGTTGTTGTTTATTTGACGTTGTTGTTGTTTATTTGACGTTGTTGTTGTTGTTGTTATTTATTTGACGTTGTTGTTGTTGTTGTTGTTGTTGTTATTTTTTATTTGACGTTGTTGTTGTTGTCGTTGTTGTTTATTTGACGTTGTTATTGTTGTATTTGTTGTTGTTGTTGTTGTTGTTTATTTGACATTGTATTTGTTGTTGTTGTTGTTGTTGTTTATTTGACGTTGTTGTTGTTATTTATTTGACGTTATTGTTGTTGTTTATTTGACGTTGTTATTGTTGTTGTTGTTGTGTTTGTTGTTTATTTGACGTTGTTAATGTCGTTGCCATTGTTGTTGTTGTTTTTGTTGTTTATTTGACGTTGTTGTTGTTGTTGTTGTTATTTTTGTTGTTGTTATTGTTGTTGTTGTTGTTGTTTATTTGACTTTGTTGTTGTTATTTTTGTTGTTGTTGTTGTTGTTGTTTATTTGACGTTGTTGTTGTTGTTTATTTGACGTTGTTGTTGTTGTTTATTTGACGTTGTTGTTGATGTTGTTTATTTGACGTTGTTGTTGTTGTTTATTTGACATTGTTGTTGTTGTTGACGTTGTTGTTGTTGTTGTTAATTTGACGTCGTTGTTGTTATTGTTGTTGTTATTCATTTGACGGTGTTGTTGTTGGCGTTGTTGTTGTTGTTATTGCTTATTTGACATTGTTGTTGTTGTTTATTTGACGTTGTTGTTGTTGTTGTTTATTTGACGTTGTTGTTGTTGTTTATTTGATGTTGTTTTAGTTGTTGTTTTTTATTTGACGTTGTTGTTGTTGACATTGTTGTTGTTGTTGTTTATTTGACGTTATTGTTGTTGTTGTTGTTTATTTGACGTAGTTGTTGTTATTGATGTTGTTGTTGTTGTTGTTGTTGTTGTTTATTTGACGTTTTTGTTGTTGTTGTTGACGTTGTTGTCGTTTTTTATTTGACATTGTTGTTGTTCTTGTTGTTTATTTGACTTTGTTGTTGTTGTTATTGTTGTTGTTGTTGTTGTTTATTTGACGTTGTTGTTGTTGTTGTTTATTTGACGTTGTTGTTGTTGTTGTTGTTTATTTGACGTTGTTGTTGTTGTTGTTGTTATTTATTTGACGTTGTTGTTGTTGTTATTGTTTATTTGACGTTGTTGTTGTTGTTTATTTGACGTTGTTATTGTTGTTTATTTGTCGTTGTTTTTGTTATTTGACGTTGTTGTTGTTGTATTTGTTGTTGTTGTTGTTTATTTGACGTTGTTGTTATTGTTGCTATTTACTTGACGTTGTTGTTGTTGTTGTTTATTTGACGTTGTTGTTGTTGTTTATTTGACGTTGTTGTTGTTGTTGTATTTGTTGTTGTTATTGTTGTTGCTTATTTGACGTTGTTGTTATTGTTGTTGTTTATTTAACGTTGTTGTTATTGTTGTTGTTATTCATTTGACGTTGTTGTTGTTGTTGTTTATTTGACATTGTTGTTGTTGTTGTTGTTGTTGTTTATTTGACGTTGTTACTGTTGTTGTTTTTGTTTTTTATTTGACGTTGTTGTTGTTATTTATTTGACGTTGTTGTTGTTGTACATTTGACGTTGTTGTTGTTGACGTTGTTGTTGTTGTTGTTGTTTATTTGACGTCATTGTTGTTGTTGTTGTTTATTTGACGTAGTTGTTGTTATTGACGTTGTTGTTGTTGTTGTTGTTTATTTGATGTTTTTGTTGTTGTTGTTGACGTTGTTGTCGTTTTTTATTTGACATTGTTGTTGTTGTTGTTGTTTATTTGACGTTTTTGTTGTTGTTGTTGATTATTTGACGTTGTTGTTGTTGTTTATTTGACGTTGTTGTTGTTGGCGTTGTTGTTGTTTATTTGACGTTGTTGTTGTTGTTGTTTATTTGACGTTGTTGTTGTTGTTGTTGTTGTTTATTTGATGTTGTTTTAGTTGTTGTTGTTTATTTGATGTTGTTGTTGTTTTTTATTTGACGTTGTTGTTGTTGACATTGTTGTTGTTGTTGTTTATTTGACGTTATTGTTGTTGTTGTTGTTGTTGTTTATTTGACGTAGTTGTTGTTATTGACGTTGTTGTTGTTGTTGTTGTTTATTTGACGTTTTTGTTGTTGTTGTTGACGTTGTTGTCGTTTTTTATTTGACATTGTTGTTGTTGTTGTTGTTGTTTATTTGTCGTCGTTGTTGTTGTTATTGTTGTTGTTGTTGTTTATTTGACGTTGTTGTTGTTTATTTGACGTTGTTGTTGTTGTTGTTATTTATTTGACGTTGTTGTTGTTGTTGTTGTTGTTGTTGTTATTTTTTATTTGACGTTGTTGTTGTTGTCGTTGTTGTTTATTTGACGTTGTTATTGTTGTATTTGTTGTTGTTGTTGTTGTTGTTTATTT
>OX451741.1:274635218-274637718 GCA_948472305.1 Vicia faba
TTTATTTGACGTTGTTGTTGTTGTTTATTTCATGTTGTTGTTGTTGGCGTTGTTTTTTGTTGTTATTGCTTATTTGACATTGTTGTTGTTTATTTGACGTTGTTGTTGTTGTTGTTTATTTGACGTTGTTGTTGTTGTTGTTGTTTATTTGATGTTGTTTTAGTTGTTGTTGTTTATTTGACGTTGTTGTTGTTTTTTATTTGACGTTGTTGTTGTTGACATTGTTGTTGTTGTTGTTGTTTATTTGACGTTATTGTTGTTGTTGTTGTTTATTTGACGTAGTTATTGTTATTGACGTTGTTGTTGTTGTTGTTGTTGTTGTTGTTTATTTGACGTTTTTGTTGTTGTTGTTGTCGTTTTTTATTTGACATTGTTGTTGTTGTTGTTTATTTGACGTTGTTGTTGTTGTTATTGTTGTTGTTGTTGTTGTTGTTTATTTGACGTTGTTGTTGTTGTATATTTGACGTTGTTATTGTTGTTGTTGTCGTTTATTTGACGTTGTTGTTGTTGTTGTTTATTTGACGTTGTTGTTGTTGTTATTTATTTGAAGTTGTTGTTGTTGTTATTGTTTATTTGACGTTGTTGTTGTTGTTGTTTTTTTGACGTTGTTATTGTTGTTTATTTGGCGTTGTTTTTGTTATTTGACGTTGTTGTTATTGTATTTGTTGTTGTTGTTGTTGTTTATTTGACGTTGTTGTTATTGTTGCTATTTATTTGACGTTGTTGTTGTTGTTGTTTATTTGACGTTGTTGTTGTTGTTGTTTATTTGACGTTGTTGTTGTTGTTGTTGTGTTTGTTGTTGTTATTGTTGTTGCTTATTTGACGTTGTTGTTATTTTTGTTGTTTATTTGACGTTGTTGTTATTGTTGTTGTTATTGTTGTTGTTATTCATTTGACGTTGTTGTTGTTGGTTTTTATTTGACATTGTTGTTGTTGTTGTTGTTGTTGTTGTTTATTTGACGTTGTTGTTGTTGTTGTTGTTTTTGTTGTTTATTTGACGTTGTTGTTGTTATTTATTTGACGTTGTTGTTGTTTTATATTTGACGTTGTTGTTGTTGACGTTGTTGTTGTTGTTGTTTATTTGACGTTGTTGTTGTTGTTGTTTATTTGACGTTGTTAATGTTGTTGACATTAATGTTGTTGTTTTTGTTGTTTATTTGGCGTTGTTGTTGTTGTTAGTGATTGTTGGTGTTGTTGTTGTTGTTATTGTTTATTTGACGTTGTTGTTGTTGTTTATTTGACGTAGTTGTTGTTGTTGACGTTGTTGTTGTTGTTGTTGTTGTTGTTTATTTGACGTTGTTGTTGTTGTTGTTTATTTGACGTTGTTAATGTTGTTGACGTTGTTGTTGTTGTTTTTGTTGTTTATTTCACGTCGTTGTTGTTATTTGACGTTGTTGTTGTTGTATTTGTTGTTGTTGTTGATGTTGTTTATTTGATGTTGTATTTGTTGTTGTTGTTTTTGTTGTTGTTGTTGTTGTTTATTTGACGTTGTTGTTGTTATTTATTTGACGTTATTGTTGTTTTTTATTTGACGTTGTTATTGTTGTTGTTGTTGTTGTTTATTTGACGTTGTTAATGTTGTTGACATTGTTGTTGTTGTTTTTGTTGTTTATTTGACGTTGTTGTTGTTGTTGTTATTTTTGTTGTTGTTATTGTTGTTGTTGTTGTTGTTGTTTATTTGACTTTGTTGTTGTTATTTTTGTTGTTGTTGTTGTTGTTGTTGTTTATTTGACGTTGTTGTTGTTGTTTATTTGACGTTGTTGTTGATGTTGTTTATTTGACGTTGTTGTTGTTGTTTATTTGACATTGTTGTTGTTGTTGTTGTTTATTTGACGTTGTAGTTGTTGTTGTTGTTTATTTGATGTTGTTTTAGTTGTTGTTGTTTATTTGACGTTGTTGTTGTTTTTTATTTAACGTTGTTGATGTTGACATTATTGTTGTTGTTGTTGTTTATTTGACGTTGTTGTTGTTGTTTATTTGACGTAGTTGTTGTTATTGACGTTGTTGTTGTTGTTGTTTATTTAACGTTTTTGTTGTTGTTTATGTTGTTGTTGTTGTTGTTTTTCATTTGACGTTGTTGTTGTTGTTGTTTATTTGACGTTGTTGTTGTTGTTGTTGTTTATTTGACGTTGTTGTTGTTGTTGTTTATTTGACATTGTTGTTGTTGTTATTTATTTGACGTTGTTTTTGTTGTTGTTTATTTGACGTTGTTGTTGTTGTTTATTTGACGTTGTTGTTGTTATTCATTTGACGTTGTTGTTGTTGTTGTTTATTTGACGTTGTTGTTGTTGTTGTTGTTGTTTATTTGATGTTGTTGTTGTTGTTGACATAGTTATTGTTGTTCATTTGACGTTGTTGTTGTTGTTGTTGTTGTTGTTGACGTTGTTGTTTATTTGACGTTGTTGTTGTTGTTGTTGTTTATTTGACGTTGTTGTTGTTGTTGTTGTTGTTTATTTGACGTTGTTGTTGTTGTTGTTGTTGTTTATTGGACGTTGTTGTT
>OX451741.1:274642718-274650218 GCA_948472305.1 Vicia faba
GTTGTTTATTTGGCGTTGTTGTTGTTGTTAGTGATTGTTGGTGTTGTTGTTGTTATTGTTTATTTGACGTTGTTGTTGTTGTTTATTTGACGTAGTTGTTGTTGTTGACGTTGTTGTTGTTGTTGTTGTTGTTGTTGTTGTTTATTTGACGTTGTTGTTGTTGTTTATTTGACGTTGTTGTTGTTGTTTATTTGACGTTGTTGTTGTTGTTTATTTGACGTTGTTGTTGTTGTTGTTATTTGACGTTGTTGTTGTTGTTTTTGTTGTTTATTTCACGTTGTTGTTGTTGTTATTTGACGTTGTTGTTGTTGTTGTTGTTGTATTTGTTGTTGTTGTTGTTTATTTGACGTTGTATTTGTTGTTGTTGTTGTTGTTGTTGTTTATTTGACATTGTTGTTGTTATTTATTTGACGTTATTGTTGTTGTTTATTTGACGTTGTTATTGTTGTTATTGTTGTTGTGTTTGTTATTTATTTGACGTTGTTAATGTTGTTGACATTGTTGTTGTTGTTTTTGTTGTTTATTTGACGTTGTTGTTGTTGTTGTTATTTTTGTTGTTGTTATTGTTGTTGTTGTTGTTGTTTATTTGACTTTGTTGTTGTTATTTTTGTTGTTGTTGTTGTTGTTTATTTGACGTTGTTGTTGTTGTTTATTTGACGTTGTTGTTGTTGTTGTTGTTTATTTGACGTTGTTGTTGATGTTGTTTATTTGACGTTGTTGTTGTTGTTTATTTGACATTGTTGTTGTTGTTGTTGACGTTGTTGTTGTTGTTGTTTATTTGACGTTGTAGTTGTTGTTGTTGTTTATTTGATGTTGTTTTAGTTGTTGTTGTTTATTTGACGTTGTTGTTATTTTTTATTTGACGTTGTTGATGTTGACATTATTGTTGTTGTTGTTGTTTATTTGACGTTGTTGTTGTTGTTGTTTATTTGACGTTGTTGTTGTTGTTGTTTATTTGACGTTGTTGTTGTTGTTGTTTATTTGACGTTGTTGTTGTTGTTGTTGTTTATTTGACGTTGTTGTTGTTGTTTATTTAACGTTGTTGTTGTTGTTATCTATTTGACGTTGTTATTGTTGTTATTGTTTATTTGACGTTGTTGTTGTTGTTTATTTGACGTTGTTATTGTTGTTTATTTGACGTTGTTTTTGTTATTTGACGTTGTTGTTGTTGTATTTGTTGTTGTTGTTGTTGTTGTTTATTTGACGTTGTTGTTATTGTTGCTATTTATTTGACGTTGTTGTTGTTGTTGTTTATTTGACGTTGTTGTTGTTGTTTATTTGACGTTGTTGTTGTTGTTGTTATATTTGTTGTTGTTATTGTTGTTGCTTATTTGACGTTGTTGTTATTGTTGTTGTTTATTTGACGCTGTTGTTATTGTTGTTGTTATTCATTTGACGTTATTGTTGTTGTTGTCTATTTGACATTGTTGTTGTTGTTGTTGTTTATTTGACGTTGTTGTTGTTGTTTTTGTTGTTTATTTGACGTTGTTGTTGTTATTTATTTGACGTTGTTGTTGTTTTATATTTGACGTTGTTGTTGTTTATTTGACGTTGTTAATGTTGTTGACATTAATGTTGTTGTTTTTGTTGTTTATTTGGCGTTGTTGTTGTTAGTGATTGTTGGTGTTGTTGTTATTGTTATTTTTTATTTGACGTTGTTGTTGTTGTTGTTTATTTGACGTAGTTGTTGTTGTTGACGTTGTTGTTGTTGTTGTTGTTTATTTGACGTTGTTGTTGTTGTTGTTTATTTGATGTTGTTAATGTTGTTGACGTTGTTGTTGTTGTTGTTTTTGTTGTTTATTTCACGTTGTTGTTGTTATTTGACGTTGTTGTTGTTGTATTTGTTGTTGTTGTTGTTGTTTATTTGACGTTGTATTTGTTGTTGTTGTTGTTGTTTATTTGACGTTGTTTTTGTTATTTATTTGACGTTATTGTTGTTGTTTATTTGAGGTTGTTATTGTTGTTGTTCTTGTTGTTGTTTATTTGACGTTGTTAATGTTGTTGACATTGTTGTTGTTGTTTTTGTTGTTTATTTGAAGTTGTTGTTGTTGTTGTTATTTTTGTTTGTTGTTATTGTTGTTGTTGTTGTTGTTTTTGTTGTTGTTATTTTTGTTGTTGTTATTGTTGTTGTTGTTGTTTATTTGACTTTGTTGTTGTTATTTTTGTTGTTGTTGTTGTTGTTGTTGTTTATTTGACGTTGTTGTTTATTTGACGTTGTTGTTGTTGTTGTTTATTTGACGTTGTTGTTGATGTTGTTTATTTGACGTTGTTGTTGTTGTTTATTTGACATTGTTGTTGTTGTTGTTGACGTTGTTGTTGTTATTGTTGTTGTTTATTTGACGTTGTAGTTGTTGTTGTTGTTTATTTGATGTTGTTTTAGTTGTTGTTGTTTATTTGACGTTGTTGTTGTTTTTTATTTGACGTTGTTGATGTTGACATTATTGTTGTTGTTGTTATTTATTTGACGTTGTTGTAGTTGTTTATTTGACGTAGTTGTTGTTATTGACGTTGTTGTTGTTGTTGTTGTTTATTTGACGTTTTTGTTGTTGTTGATGTTATTGTTGTTGTTGTTTTTCATTTGACGTTGTTGTTGTTGTTGTTTATTTGACATTGTTGTTGTTGTTATTGTTTATTTGACGTTGTTGTTGTTCTTGTTTATTTGACGTTGTTGTTGTTGTTGTTATTTATTTGACGTTGTTGTTGTTGTTTATTTGACGTTGTTGTTGTTGTTTATTTGACGTTGTTGTTGTTGTTGTTATTCATTTGACGTTGTTGTTGTTGTGGTTTATTTGACGTTATTGTTGTTGTTGTTTATTGGACATTGTTGTTGTTGTTATTTATTTGACGTTGTTGTTGTTGTTGTTATTGTTTATTTGACGTTGTTGTTGTTATTTATTTGACGTTATTGTTGTTATTTATTTGACGTTGTTATTGTTGTTGTTGTTGTTGTTTATTTGACGTTGTTAATGTTGTTGACATTGTTGTTGTTGTTTTTGTTATTTATTTGACGTTGTTGTTGTTGTTGTTGTTATTTTTGTTGTTGTTATTGTTGTTGTTGTTTATTTGACTTTGTTGTTGTTATTTTTGTTGTTGTTGTTGTTGTTAATTTTTTTTTGACGTTGTTGTTTTTATTTTTGACGTTGTTGTAGTTGTTTATTTAACGTTGTTGTTATTTTTGTTGTTGTTATTGTTGACATTGTTGTTGTTGTTGTTGTTTATTTGACTTTGTTGTTGTTATTTTTATTGTTGTTGTTGTTGTTTATTTGACGTTGTTGTTGTTTATTTGACTTTGTTGTTGTTATTTTTGTTGTTGTTGTTGTTGTTGTTGTTGTTTATTTGACGTTGTTGTTGTTGTTTATTTGACGTTGTTGTTGTTGTTGTTGTTTATTTGACGTTGTTGTTGATGTTGTTTATTTGACGTTGTTGTTGTTGTTTATTTGACATTGTTGTTGTTGTTGACGTTGTTGTTGTTGTTGTTTATTTGACGTTGTAGTTGTTGTTGTTGTTTATTTGATGTTGTTGTTTATTTGACGTTGTTGTTGTTTTTTATTTGACGTTGTTGATGTTGACATTATTGTTGTTGTTGTTGTTTATTTGACGTTGTTGTTGTTGTTTATTTGACGTAGTTGTTGTTATTGACGTTGTTGTTGTTGTTGTTTATTTGACGTTTTTGTTGTTATTGATGTTGTTGTTGTTGTTGTTTTTCATTTGACGTTGTTGTTGTTATTGTTGTTGTTTATTTGATGTTGTTGTTGTTGTTGTTGTTTATTTGACGTTGTTGTTGTTGTTGTTTATTTGACGTTGTTGTTGTTGTTATTTATTTGACGTTGTTGTTGTTGTTTATTTGACGTTGTTGTTGATGTTGTTTATTTGACGTTGTTGTTTGTTGTTTATTTGACATTGTTGTTGTTGTTGTTGACGTTGTTGTTGTTGTTGTTTATTTGACGTTGTAGTTGTTGTTGTTGTTTATTTGACGTTGTTGTTGTTGTTGTTTATTTGACGTTGTTGTTGTTGTTATTTATTTGACGTTGTTGTTGTTGTTGTTTATTTGACGTTGTTGTTGTTGTTTATTGGACGTTGTTGTTGTTATTTATTTGACGTTGTTGTTGTTGTTGTTATTTTTTATTTGACGTTGTTGTTGTTGTTGTTGTTTATTTGACGTTGTTATTATTGTTTATTTGACGTTGTTTTTGTTATTTGACGTTGTTGTTGTTGTATTTGTTGTTGTTGTTGTTGTTGTTGTTGCTTATTTGACGTTGTTGTTATTGTTGCTATTTATTTGACGTTGTTGTTGTTGTTGTTGTTGTTTATTTGACGTTGTTGTTGTTGTTTATTTGACGTTGTTGTTGTTGGTGTTGTTGTTGTTGTTATTGCTTATTTGACATTGTTGTTGTTGTTTATTTAACGTTGTTGTTGTTGTTGTTTATTTGACGTTGTTGTTGTTGTTGTTGTTGTTTATTTGATGTTGTTTTAGTTGTTGTTGTTTATTTGACGTTGTTGTTGTTTTTTATTTGACGTTGTTGTTGTTGACATTGTTGTTGTTGTTGTTGTTTATTTGACGTTATTGTTGTTATTGTTGTTTATTTGACGTTGTTGTTGTTGTTGTTGTATTTGTTGTTGTTATTGTTGTTGCTTATTCATTTGACGTTGTTGTAATTGTTTATTTGACATTGTTGTTGTTGTTTATTTGACGTTGTTGTTGTTGTTGGTGTTGTTTTTGTTGTTTATTTGACGTTGTTGTTGTTATTTATTTGACGTTGTTGTTGTTTTATATTTGACGTTGTTGTTGTTGACGTTGTTGTTGTTGTTGTTTATTTGACGTTGTTGTTGTTGTTTATTTGACGTTGTTAATGTTGTTGACATTAATGTTGTTGTTTTTGTTGTTTATTTGGCGTTGTTGTTGTTGTTAGTGATTGTTGGTGTTGTTGTTGTTGTTATTGTTTATTTGATGTTGTTGTTGTTGTTGTTTATTTGACGTAGTTGTTGTTGTTGACGTTGTTGTTGTTGTTGTTGTTTATTTGACGTTGTTGTTGTTGTTGTTGTTTATTTGACGTTGTTAATGTTGTTGACGTTGTTGTTGTTGTTTTTGTTGTTTATTTCACGTTGTTGTTGTTATTTGATGTTGTTGTTGTTGTATTTGTTGTTGTTGTTGTTGTTTATTTGACGTTGTATTTGTTGTTGTTGTTGTTGTTTATTTGACGTTGTTTTTGTTATTTATTTGACGTTATTGTTGTTGTTTATTTGACGTTGTTATTGTTGTTGTTCTTGTTGTTGTTTATTTGACGTTGTTAATGTTGTTGACATTGTTGTTGTTGTTTTTGTTGTTTATTTGACGTTGTTGTTGTTGTTGTTATTTTTGTTTGTTGTTATTGTTGTTGTTGTTATTGTTTTTGTTGTTGTTATTTTTGTTGTTGTTATTGTTGTTGTTGTTGTTGTTGTTTATTTGACTTTGTTGTTGTTATTTTTGTTGTTGTTGTTGTTGTTGTTGTTTATTTGACGTTGTTGTTTATTTGACGTTGTTGTTGTTGTTGTTTATTTGACGTTGTTGTTGATGTTGTTTATTTGACGTTGTTGTTGTTGTTTATTTGACATTGTTGTTGTTGTTGTTGTTGACGTTGTTGTTGTTATTGTTGTTGTTTATTTGACGTTGTAGTTATTGTTGTTGTTTATTTGATGTTGTTTTAGTTGTTGTTGTTTATTTGACGTTGTTGTTGTTTTTTATTTGACGTTGTTGATGTTGACATTATTGTTGTTGTTGTTATTTATTTGACGTTGTTGTAGTTGTTTATTTGACGTAGTTGTTGTTATTGACGTTGTTGTTGTTGTTGTTGTTGTTTATTTGACGTTTTTGTTGTTGTTGATGTTATTGTTGTTGTTGTTTTTCATTTGACGTTGTTGTTGTTGTTGTTTATTTGACATTGTTGTTGTTGTTATTGTTTATTTGACGTTGTTGTTGTTGTTGTTTATTTGACGTTGTTGTTGTTATTTATTTGACGTTGTTGTTGTTGTTTATTTGACGTTGTTGTTGTTGTTTATTTGACGTTGTTGTTGTTGTTGTTGTTATTCATTTGACGTTGTTGTTGTTGTGGTTTATTTGACGTTGTTGTTGTTGTTGTTTATTGGACATTGTTGTTGTTGTTATTTATTTGACGTTGTTGTTGTTGTTGTTATTGTTTATTTGACGTTGTTGTTGTTATTTATTTGACGTTATTGTTGTTGTTTATTTGACGTTGTTATTGTTGTTGTTGTTGTTGTTGTTTATTTGACGTTGTTAATGTTGTTGACATTGTTGTTGTTGTTTTTGTTGTTTATTTGACGTTGTTGTTGTTGTTATTTTTGTTGTTGTTATTGTTGTTGTTGTTTATTTGACTTTGTTGTTGTTATTTTTGTTGTTGTTGTTGTTGTTGTTATTTTTTATTTGACGTTGTTGTTTTTATTTTTGACGTTGTTGTAGTTGTTTATTTAACGTTGTTGTTATTTTTGTTGTTGTTATTGTTGACATTGTTGTTGTTGTTGTTGTTTATTTGACTTTGTTGTTGTTATTTTTGTTGTTGTTGTTGTTGTTGTTGTTTATTTGACATTGTTGTTGTTATTTATTTGACGTTGTTGTTGTTGTTGTTTATTTGACGTTGTTGTTGATGTTGTTTATTTGACGTTGTTGTTGTTGTTTATTTGACATTGTTGTTGTTGTTGACGTTGTTGTTGTTGTTGTTTATTTGACGTTGTAGTTGTTGTTGTTGTTTATTTGATGTTATTGTTTATTTGACGTTGTTGTTGTTTTTTATTTGACGTTGTTGATGTTGACATTATTGTTGTTGTTGTTGTTTATTTGACGTTGTTGTTGTTGTTTATTTGACGTAGTTGTTGTTATTGACGTTGTTGTTGTTGTTATTTATTTGACGTTTTTGTTGTTGTTGATGTTGTTGTTATTGTTGTTTTTCATTTGACGTTGTTGTTGTTGTTGTTGTTTATTTGATGTTGTTGTTGTTGTTGTTGTTTATTTGACGTTGGTGTTGTTGTTGTTTATTTGACGTTGTTGTTGTTGTTATTTATTTGACGTTGTTGTTGTTGTTTATTTGACGTTGTTGTTGTTGCTGTTTATTTGACGTTGTTGTTGTTGTTATTAATTTGACGTTGTTGTTGTTGTTTATTTGACGTTGTTGTTGTTGTTGTTGTTGTTGTTTATTGGACGTTGTTGTTGTTATTTATTTGACGTTGTTGTTGTTGTTGTTATTTTTTATTTGACGTTGTTGTTGTTGTTGTTGTTGTTTATTTGACGTTGTTATTATTGTTTATTTGACGTTGTTTTTGTTATTTGACGTTGTTGTTGTTGTTGTATTTGTTGTTGTTGTTGTTGTTGCTTATTTGACGTTGTTGTTATTGTTGCTATTTATTTGACGTTGTTGTTGTTGTTGTTGTTTATTTGACGTTGTTGTTGTTGTTTATTTGACGTTGTTGTTGTTGGCGTTGTTGTTGCTGTTATTGCTTATTTGACATTGT
>OX451741.1:274652718-274655218 GCA_948472305.1 Vicia faba
GTTGTTGTTGTTATTCATTTGACGTTGTTGTTGTTGTTATTTATTTGACGTTGTTGTTGTTGTTTATTTGATGTTGTTGTTGTTGTTGACATAGTTATTGTTGTTCATTTGACGTTGTTGTTGTTGTTGTTGTTGTTGTTGTTGTTGTTGTTGTTGACGTTGTTGTTCATTTGACGTTGTTGTTGTTGTTGTTGTTGTTTATTTGACGTTGTTGTTGTTGTTGTTTATTTGACGTTGTTGTAGTTGTTGTTTATTGGACGTTGTTGTTGTTATTTATTTGACGTTGTTGTTGTTATTTTTCATTTGACGTTGTTGTTGTTGTTGTTGTTTATTTGACGTTGTTATTATTGTTTATTTGACGTTGTTTTTGTTATTTGACGTTGTTGTTGTTGTATTTGTTGTTGCTGTTGTTGTTGTTGTTGTTGTTGTTGCTTATTTGACGTTGTTGTTATTGTTGCGATTTATTTGACGTTGTTGTTGTTGTTGTTTATTTGACGTTGTTGTTGTTGTTTTTTTGACGTTGTTGTTGTTGGCGTTGTTGTTGTTGTTATTGCTTATTTGACATTGTTGTTGTTGTTTATTTGACGTTGTTGTTGTTGTTGTTGTTTATTTGACGTTGTTGTTGTTGTTGTTGTTGTTATTTATTTGATGTTGTTTTAGTTGGTGTTGTTTATTTGATGTTGTTGTGGTTTTTTATTTGACGTTGTTGTTGTTGACATTGTTGTTGTTGTTGTTGTTGTTTATTTGACATTGTATTTGTTGTTGTTGTTGTTGTTGTTTATTTGACGTTGTTGTTGTTATTTATTTGACGTTATTGTTGTTGTTTATTTGACGTTATTATTGTTGTTGTTGTTGTGTTTGTTGTTTATTTGACGTTGTTAATGTTGTTGACATTGTTGTTGTTGTTTTTGTTGTTTATTTGACGTTGTTGTTGTTATTTTTGTTGTTGTTATTGTTGTTGTTGTTGTTGTTTATTTGACTTTGTTGTTGTTATTTTTGTTGTTGTTGTTGTTGTTGTTGTTTATTTGACGTTGTTGTTGTTGTTGTTTATTTGACGTTGTTGTTAATGTTGTTTATTTGACGTTGTTGTTGTTGTTGTTGTTGTTGTTTATTGGACGTTGTTGTTGTTATTTATTTGACGTTGTTGTTGTTGTTGTTATTTTTTATTTGACGTTGTTGTTGTTGTTGTTGTTGTTTATTTGACGTTGTTATTATTGTTTATTTGACGTTGTTTTTGTTATTTGACGTTGTTGTTGTTGTTGTATTTGTTGTTGTTGTTGTTGTTGCTTATTTGACGTTGTTGTTATTGTTGCTATTTATTTGACGTTGTTGTTCTTGTTGTTGTTTATTTGACGTTGTTGTTGTTGTTGTTTATTTGACGTTGTTGTTGTTGGCGTTGTTGTTGCTGTTATTGCTTATTTGACATTGTTGTTGTTGTTTATTTGACGTTGTTGTTGTTGTTGTTTATTTGACGTTGTTGTTGTTGTTGTTTATTTGATGTTGTTTTAGTTGTTGTTGTTTATTTGACGTTGTTGTTGTTTTTTATTTGACGTTGTTGTTGTTGACGTTGTTGTTGTTGTTGTTGTTGTTTATTTGACGTTGTTGTTGTTGTTGTTTATTTGACGTTGTTAATGTTGTTGACATTAATGTTGTTGTTTTTGTTGTTTATTTGGCGTTGTTGTTGTTGTTAGTGATTGTTGGTGTTGTTGTTGTTATTGTTTATTTGACGTTGTTGTTGTTGTTTATTTGACGTAGTTGTTGTTGTTGACGTTGTTGTTGTTGTTGTTGTTGTTGTTTATTTGACGTTGTTGTTGTTGTTTATTTGACGTTGTTGTTGTTTATTTGACGTTGTTGTTGTTGTTGTTTATTTGACGTTGTTGTTGTTGTTGTTATTTGACGTTGTTGTTGTTGTTTTTGTTGTTTATTTCACGTTGTTGTTGTTGTTATTTGACGTTGTTGTTGTTGTTGTATTTGTTGTTGTTGTTGTTTATTTTACGTTGTATTTGTTGTTGTTGTTGTTGTTGTTTATTTGACATTGTTGTTGTTATTTATTTGACGTTATTGTTGTTGTTTATTTGACGTTGTTATTGTTGTTATTGTTGTTGTGTTTGTTATTTATTTGACGTTGTTAATGTTGTTGACATTGTTGTTGTTATTTTTGTTGTTTATTTGACGTTGTTGTTGTTGTTGTTATTTTTGTTGTTGTTATTGTTGGTGTTGTTGTTGTTGTTTGTTTGACTTTGTTGTTGTTATTTTTGTTGTTGTTGTTGTTGTTTATTTGACGTTGTTGTTGTTGTTTATTTGACGTTGTTGTTGTTGTTTATTTGACGTTGTTGTTGATGTTGTTTATTTGACGTTGTTGTTGTTGTTTATTTGACATTGTTGTTGTTGTTGTTGACGTTGTTGTTGTTGTTGTTTATTTGACGTTGTAGTTGTTGTTGTTGTTTATTTGATGTTGTTTTAGTTATTGTTGTTTATTTGACGTTGTTGTTATTTTTTA
>OX451741.1:274657718-274665218 GCA_948472305.1 Vicia faba
TGTTGTTGTGTTTGTTGTTTATTTGACGTTGTTAATGTTGTTGACATTGTTGTTGTTGTTTTTGTTGTTTATTTGACGTTGTTGTTGTTATTTTTGTTGTTGTTATTGTTGTTGTTGTTGTTGTTTATTTGACTTTGTTGTTGTTATTTTTGTTGTTGTTGTTGTTGTTTATTTGACGTTGTTGTTGTTGTTGTTTATTTGACGTTGTTGTTAATGTTGTTTATTTGACGTTGTTGTTGTTGTTTATTTGACATTGTTGTTGTTGTTGTTGACATTGTTGTTGTTGTTGTTGTTTATTTGACGTTGTAGTTGTTGTTGTTGTTTATTTGATGTTGTTTTAGTTGTTGTTGTTTATTTGACGTTGTTGTTGTTTTTTATTTGATGTTGTTGATGTTGACATTATTGTTGTTGTTTTTGTTTATTTGACACTGTTGTTGTTGTTGTTTATTTGACGGTGTTGTTGTTGTTGTTTATTTGACGTTGTTGTTGATGTTGTTATTTATTTGACGTTGTTGTTGTTTATTTGACGTTGTTGTTATTGTTGTTGTTTATTTGACGTTGTTGTTGTTGTGATTCATTTGACGTTGTTGTTGTTGTTGTTTATTTGACGTTGTTGTTGTTTATTTGATGTTGTTGTTGTTGTTGACATAGTTGTTGTTGTTCATTTGACGTTGTTGTTGTTGTTGTTGTTGTTGACGTTGTTGGTTATTTGACGTTGTTGTTGTTGTTGTTGTTTATTTGACGTTGTTGTTGTTGTTGTTGTTGTTTATTGCACGTTGTTGTTGTTGTTATTTATTTGACGTTGTTGTTGTTATTTTTTATTTGACGTTGTTGTTGTTGTTTATTTGACGTTGTTATTATTGTTTATTTGACGTTGTTTTTGTTATTTGACGTTGTTGTTGTTGTATTTGTTGTTGTTATTGTTGTTGTTTCTTATTTGACGTTGTTGTTATTGTTGCTATTTATTTGACGTTGTTGTTGTTGTTGATTATTTGACGTTGTTGTTGTTGTTTATTTGACGTTGTTATTGTTGGCGTTGTTGTTGTTGTTATTGCTTATTTGACATTGTTGTTGTTGTTGTTTATTTGACGTTATTGTTGTTTATTTGACGTTGTTGTTGTTGTTGTTGTTTATTTGATGTTGTTTTAGTTGTTGTTGTTTATTTGATGTTGTTGTTGTTTTTTATTTGACGTTGTTGTTGTTGACATTGTTGTTGTTGTTGTTTATTTGACGTAGTTGTTGTTATTGACGTTGTTACTGTTGTTGTTGTTTATTTGACGTTTTTGTTGTTGTTGTTGACGTTGTTGTCGTTTTTTATTTGACATTGTTGTTGTTGTTGTTTATTTGACGTTGTTGTTGTTGTTATTGTTGTTGTTGTTGTTGTTTATTTGACGTTGTTGTTGTTTATTTGACGTTGTTGTTGTTGTTGTTGTTTATTTGACGTTGTTGTTGTTGTTGTTTATTTGACATTGTTGTTGTTGTAATTTATTTGACGTTGTTGTTGTTGTTATTGTTTATTTGACGTTGTTGTTGTTGTTTATTTGACGTTGTTGTTGTTGTTGTTTATTAGACGTTGTTAATGTTGTTGACATTAATGTTGTTGACATTAATGTTGTTGTTTTTGTTGTTTATTTCGCGTTGTTGTTGTTGTTAGTGATTGTTGGTGTTGTTGTTGTTGTTATTGTTTATTTGACGTTGTTGTTGTTGTTTATTTGACGTTGTTGTTGTTGTTGACGTTGTTGTTGTTGTTGTTGTTTATTTGACGTTGTTGTTGTTGTTGTTTATTTGACGTTGTTAATGTTGTTGACGCTGTTGTTGTTGTTTTTGTTGTTTATTTCACGTTGTTGTTGTTATTTGACGTTGTTGTTGTATTTGTTGTTGTTGTTGTTGTTTATTTGATGTTGTATTTGTTGTTGTTGTTTTTGTTGTTGTTGTTATTTATTTGACGTTATTGTTGTTTTTTATTTGACGTTGTTAATGTTGTTGTTGTTGTTGTTTATTTGACGTTGTTAATGTTGTTGACATTGTTGTTGTTGTTTTTGTTGTTTATTTGACGTTGTTGTTGTTGTTGTTATTATTTTTGTTGTTGTTATTGTTGTTGTTGTTGTTGTTGTTTATTTGACTTTGTTGTTGTTATTTTTGTTGTTGTTGTTGTTGTTTATTTGACGTTGTTGTTGTTGTTTATTTGACGTTGTTGTTGTTGTTTATTTGACGTTGTTGTTGATGTTGTTTATTTGACGTTGTTGTTGTTGTTTATTTGACATTGTTGTTGTTGTTGTTGACGTTGTTGTTGTTGTTGTTTATTTGACGTCGTTGTTGTTATTGTTGTTGTTATTCATTTGACGTTGTTGTTGTTTACTTGACATTGTTGTTGTTGTTGTTGTTTATTTGACGTTGTTGTTGTTGTTGTTGTTTTTGTTGTTTATTTGACGTTGTTGTTGTTATTTATTTGACATTGTTGTTTTATATTTGACGTTGTTCTTGTTGACGTTGTTGTTGTTGTTGTTGTTTATTTGACGTTGTTGTTGTTGTTGTTTATTTGACGTTGTTAATGTTGTTGACATTAATGTTGTTGTTTTTGTTGTTTATTTGGCGTTGTTGTTGTTGTTAGTGATTGTTGTTATTGTTGTTGTTGTTATTATTTATTTGACGTTGTTGTTTATTTGACATAGTTGTTGTTGTTGACGTTGTTGTTGTTGTTGTTTATTTGACGTTGTTGTTGTTGTTGTTTATTTGACGTTGTTAATGTTGTTGACGTTGTTGTTGTTGTTTTTGTTGTTTATTTCACATTGTTGTTGTTATTTGACGTTGTTGTTGTTGTATTTGTTGTTGTTGTTGTTGTTTATTTGATGTTGTATTTGTTGTTGTTGTTGTTGTTTATTTGACGTTGTTGTTGTTATTTATTTGACGTTATTGTTGTTGTTTATTTGACGTTGTTATTGTTGTTGTTGTTGTTGTTTATTTGACGTTGTTGTTGTTGATGACGTTATTGTTGTTGTTGTTGTTTATTTGACGTTGTTGTTGTTGTTGTTGTTTATTTGACGTTGTTAATGTTGTTGACATTGTTGTTGTTGTTTTTGTTGTTTATTTGACTTTGTTGTTGTTGTTGTTGTTGTTTATTATTTGACTTTGTTGTTGTTATTTTTGTTGTTGTTGTTGTTGTTGTTGTTTATTTGACGTTGTTGTTGTTGTTTATTTGACGTTGTTGTTGTTGTTGTTGTTTATTTGACGTTGTTGTTGATGTTGTTTATTTGACGTTGTTGTTGTTGTTGTTTATTTGACATTGTTGTTGTTGTTGACGTTGTTGTTGTTGTTGTTGTTTATTTGACGTTGTAGTTGTTGTTGTTTATTTGATCTTGTTTTAGTTGTTGTTGTTTATTTGACGTTGTTTTTGTTTTTTATTTGACGTTGTTGATGTTGACATTATTGTTGTTGTTGTTGTTTATTTGACGTTGTTGTTGTTGTTGTTGTTGTTTATTTGACGTAGTTGTTGTTATTGACGTTGTTGTTGTTGTTGTTTATTTGACGTTTTTGTTGTTGATGTTGTTGTTGTTGTTGTTTTTCATTTGACGTTGTTGTTGTTGTTTATTTGACGTTGTTGTTGTTGTTGTTGTTTATTTGACGTTGTTGTTGTTGTTGTTTATTTGACGTTGTTGTTGTTGTTGTTTATTTGACGTTGTTGTTGTTGTTGTTGTTGTTTATTTGACGTTGTTGTTGTTACTTATTTGACGTTGTTGTTGTTGTTGTTTTTTATTTGACGTTGTTGTTGTTGTTGTTTATTTGACGTTGTTATTGTTGTTTATTTGACGTTGTTTTTGTTATTTGACGTTGTTGTTTATTTGTTGTTGTTGCTTATTCGACGGTGTTTTTATTGTTGCTATTTATTTGACGTTGTTGTTGTTGTTTATTATTTGACGTTGTTGTTGTTGTTTATTTGACGTTGTTGTTGTTGTTGTTTATTTGACATTGTTGTTGTTGTTGTATTTGTTGTTGTTGTTATTGTTGTTGCTTATTTGACGTTGTTGTTATTGTTGTTGTTTATTTGACGTTATTGTTGTTGTTAATCATTTGACGTTATTGTTGTTGTTGTTTATTTGACGTTGTTGTTGTTGTTTATTTGATGTTGTTGTTGTTGACATAGTTGTTGTTGTTAATTTGACGGTGTTGTTGTTGACGTTGTTGTTTATTTGACGTTGTTGTTGTTGTTTATTGGACGTTGTTGTTGTTGTTGTTTATTTGACATTGTTGTTGTTGTTGACGGTGTTGTTGTTGTTGTTGTTTATTTGACATTGTTGTTGTTGTTGTTATTTATTTGACGTTGTTGTTGTTGTTGTTTATTTGACGTTGTTGTTGTTGTTGTTGTTTATTTGACGTTGTTGTTGTTGTTATTCATTTGACGTTGTTGTTGTTGTTTATTTGACGTTGTTGTTGTTGTTGTTTATTTGATGTTGTTGTTATTGTTGACATAGTTGTTGTTGTTCATTTGACGTTGTTGTTGTTGTTGTTATTGTTGTTTATTTGACGTTGTTGTTGTTTATTTGACGTTGTTGTTGTTGTTGTTGTTGTTGTTTATTGGACGTTGTTGTTGTTGTTATTTATTTGACGTTGTTGTTGTTGTTGTTATTTTTTATTTGACGTTGTTGTTGTTGTTGTTTATTTGACGTTGTTATTATTGTTTATTTGACGTTGTTTTTGTTATTTGACGTTGTTGTTGTTGTATTTATAGTTGTTGTTGTTGTTGCTTATTTGACGTTGTTGTTATTGTTGCTATTTATTTGACGTTGTTGTTGTTTATTTGACGTTGTTGTTGTTTATTTGATGTTGTTGTTGTTGGCGTTGTTTTTTGTTGTTATTGCTTATTTGACATTGTTGTTGTTTATTTGACGTTGTTGTTGTTGTTGTTTATTTGACGTTGTTGTTGTTGTTGTTTATTTGATGTTGTTTTAGTTGTTGTTGTTTATTTGACGTTGTTGTTGTTTTTTATTTGACGTTGTTGTTGTTGACATTGTTGTTGTTGTTGTTTATTTGACGTTATTGTTGTTGTTGTTTATTTGACGTAGTTATTGTTATTGACGTTGTTGTTGTTGTTGTTGTTTATTTGACGTTTTTGTTGTTGTTGTTGACGTTGTTGTCGTTTTTATTTGACATTGTTGTTGTTGTTGTTGTTTATTTGACGTTGTTGTTGTTGTTATTGTTGTTGTTGTTGTTGTTTATTTGACGTTGTTGTTGTTGTATATTTGACGTTGTTATTGTTGTTGTTGTCGTTTATTTGACGTTGTTGTTGTTGTTGTTTATTTGACGTTGTTGTTGTTGTTATTTATTTGACGTTGTTGTTGTTGTTATTGTTTATTTGACGTTGTTGTTGTTGTTGTTTATTTGACGTTGTTATTGTTGTTTATTTGGCGTTGCTTTTGTTATTTGACGTTGTTGTTATTGTATTTGTTGTTGTTGTTGTTGTTTATTTGACGTTGTTGTTATTGTTGCTATTTATTTGACGTTGTTGTTGTTGTTGTTTATTTGACGTTGTTGTTGTTGTTGTTTATTTGACGTTGTTGTTGTTGTTGTTGTATTTGTTGTTGTTATTGTTGTTGCTTATTTGATGTTGTTGTTATTTTTGTTGTTTATTTGACGTTGTTGTTATTGTTGTTGTTATTGTTGTTGTTATTCATTTGACGTTGTTGTTGTTGGTTTTTATTTAACATTGTTGTTGTTGTTGTTGTTGTTGTTTATTTGACGTTGTTGTTGTTGTTGTTTTTGTTGTTTATTTGACGTTGTTGTTGTTATTTATTTAACGTTGTTGTTGTTTTATATTTGACGTTGTTGTTGTTGACGTTGTTGTTGTTGTTGTTTATTTGACGTTGTTGTTGTTGTTGTTTATTTGACGTTGTTAATGTTGTTGACATTAATGTTGTTGTTTTTGTTGTTTATTTGGCGTTGTTGTTGTTGTTAGTGATTGTTGGTGTTGTTGTTGTTGTTATTGTTTATTTGACGTTGTTGTTGTTGTTTATTTGACGTAGTTGTTGTTGTTGACGTTGTTGTTGTTGTTGTTGTTTATTTGACGTTGTTGTTGTTGTTGTTTATTTGACGTTTTTAATGTTGTTGACGTTGTTGTTGTTGTTTTTGTTGTTTATTTCACGTTGTTGTTGTTATTTGACGTTGTTGTTGTTGTATTTGTTGTTGTTGTTGATGTTGTTTATTTGATGTTGTATTTGTTGTTGTTGTTTTTGTTGTTGTTGTTGTTGTTTATTTGACGTTGTTGTTGTTGTTGACATTGTTGTTGTTGTTTTTGTTGTTTATTTGACGTTGTTGTTGTTGTTGTTATTTTTGTTATTGTTATTGTTGTTGTTGTTGTTGTTGTTGTTTATTTGACTTTGTTGTTGTTATTTTTGTTGTTGTTGTTGTTGTTGTTTATTTGACGTTGTTGTTGTTGTTTATTTGACGTTGTTGTTGATGTTGTTCATTTGACGTTGTTGTTGTTGTTTATTTGACATTGTTGTTGTTGTTGTTGACGTTGTTGTTGTTGTTGTTTATTTGACGTTGTAGTTGTTGTTGTTGTTTATTTGATGTTGTTTTTGTTGTTGTTGTTTATTTGACGTTGTTGTTGTTTTTTATTTAACGTTGTTGATGTTGACATTATTGTTGTTGTTGTTGCGATTTATTTGACGTTGTTGTTGTTGTTGTTTATTTGACGTTGTTGTTGTTGTTTATTTGACGTTGTTGTTGTTGGCGTTGTTGTTGTTGTTGTTGTTGACATAGTTATTGTTGTTCATTTGACGTTGTTGTTGTTGTTGTTGTTGTTGTTGTTGACGTTGTTGTTCATTTGACGTTGTTGTTGTTGTTGTTGTTTATTTGACGTTGTTGTTGTTTTTGTTTATTTGACGTTGTTGTAGTTGTTGTTTATTGGACGTTGTTGTTGTTATTTATTTGACGTTGTTGTTGTTATTTTTCATTTGACGTTGTTGTTGTTGTTGTTTATTTGACGTTGTTATTATTGTTTATTTGACGTTGTTTTTGTTATTTGACGTTGTTGTTGTTGTATTTGTTGTTGCTGTTGTTGTTGTTGTTGTTGTTGCTTATTTGACGTTGTTGTTATTGTTGCGATTTATTTGACGTTGTTGTTGTTGTTGTTTATTTGACGTTGTTGTTGTTGTGTTTTTGACGTTGTTGTTGTTGGCGTTGTTGTTGTTGTTATTGCTTATTTGACATTGTTGTTGTTGTTTATTTGACGTTGTTGTTGTTGTTGTTGTTGTTTATTTGACGTTGTTGTTGTTGTTGTTGTTGTTATTTATTTGATGTTGTTTTAGTTGGTGTTGTTTATTTGATGTTGTTGTGGTTTTTTATTTGACGTTGTTGTTGTTGACATTGTTGTTGTTGTTGTTGTTGTTTATTTGACATTGTATTTGTTGTTGTTGTTGTTGTTGTTTATTTGACGTTGTTGTTGTTATTTATTTGACGTTATTGTTGTTGTTTATTTGACGTTGTTATTGTTGTTGTTGTTGT
>OX451741.1:274670218-274680218 GCA_948472305.1 Vicia faba
GTTTATTTGACGTTGTTTTTGTTATTTGACGTTGTTGTTGTTGTATTTGTTGTTGTTATTGTTGTTGTTTCTTATTTGACGTTGTTGTTATTGTTGCTATTTATTTGACGTTGTTGTTGTTGTTGATTATTTGACGTTGTTGTTGTTGTTTATTTGACGTTGTTGTTGTTGGCGTTGTTGTTGTTGTTATTGCTTATTTGACATTGTTGTTGTTGTTGTTTATTTGACGTTATTGTTGTTGTTGTTGTTTATTTGACGTTGTTGTTGTTGTTGTTGTTGTTTATTTGATGTTGTTTTAGTTGTTGTTGTTTATTTGATGTTGTTGTTGTTTTTTATTTGACGTTGTTGTTGTTGACATTGTTGTTGTTGTTGTTTATTTGACGTTATTGTTGTTGTTGTTGTTGTTTATTTGACGTAGTTGTTGTTATTGACGTTGTTACTGTTGTTGTTGTTTATTTGACGTTTTTGTTGTTGTTGTTGACGTTGTTGTCGTTTTTTATTTGACATTGTTGTTGTTGTTGTTTATTTGACGTTGTTGTTGTTGTTATTGTTGTTGTTGTTGTTGTTTATTTGACGTTGTTGTTGTTTATTTGACGTTGTTGTTGTTGTTGTTGTTGTTTATTTGACGTTGTTGTTGTTGTTGTTTATTTGACATTGTTGTTGTTGTAATTTATTTGACGTTGTTGTTGTTGTTATTGTTTATTTGACGTTGTTGTTGTTGTTTATTTGACGTTGTTGTTGTTGTTGTTTATTAGACGTTGTTAATGTTGTTGACATTAATGTTGTTGACATTATTGTTGTTGTTTTTGTTGTTTATTTCGCGTTGTTGTTGTTGTTAGTGATTGTTGGTGTTGTTGTTGTTATTGTTTATTTGACGTTGTTGTTGTTGTTTATTTGACGTTGTTGTTGTTGTTGACGTTGTTGTTGTTGTTGTTGTTTATTTGACGTTGTTGTTGTTGTTGTTTATTTGACGTTGTTAATGTTGTTGACGCTGTTGTTGTTGTTTTTGTTGTTTATTTCACGTTGTTGTTGTTATTTGACGTTGTTGTTGTATTTGTTGTTGTTGTTGTTGTTTATTTGATGTTGTATTTGTTGTTGTTGTTTTTGTTGTTGTTGTTATTTATTTGACGTTATTGTTGTTTTTTATTTGACGTTGTTAATGTTGTTGTTGTTGTTGTTTATTTGACGTTGTTAATGTTGTTGACATTGTTGTTGTTGTTTTTGTTGTTTATTTGACGTTGTTGTTGTTGTTGTTATTATTTTTGTTGTTGTTATTATTGTTGTTGTTGTTGTTGTTTATTTGACTTTGTTGTTGTTATTTTTGTTGTTGTTGTTGTTGTTGTTTATTTGACGTTGTTGTTGTTGTTTATTTGACGTTGTTGTTGTTGTTTATTTGACGTTGTTGTTGATGTTGTTTATTTGACGTTGTTGTTGTTGTTTATTTGACATTGTTGTTGTTGTTGTTGACGTTGTTGTTGTTGTTGTTTATTTGACGTCGTTGTTGTTATTGTTGTTGTTATTCATTTGACGTTGTTGTTGTTTACTTGACATTGTTGTTGTTGTTGTTGTTGTTTATTTGACGTTGTTGTTGTTGTTGTTGTTGTTTTTGTTGTTTATTTGACGTTGTTGTTGTTATTTATTTGACATTGTTGTTTTATATTTGACGTTGTTCTTGTTGACGTTGTTGTTGTTGTTGTTGTTTATTTGACGTTGTTGTTGTTGTTGTTTATTTGACGTTGTTAATGTTGTTGACATTAATGTTGTTGTTTTTGTTGTTTATTTGGCGTTGTTGTTGTTGTTAGTGATTGTTGTTATTGTTGTTGTTGTTATTATTTATTTGACGTTGTTGTTTATTTGACATAGTTGTTGTTGTTGACGTTGTTGTTGTTGTTTATTTGACGTTGTTGTTGTTGTTGTTTATTTGACGTTGTTAATGTTGTTGACGTTGTTGTTGTTGTTTTTGTTGTTTATTTCACATTTTTGTTGTTATTTGACGTTGTTGTTGTTGTATTTGTTGTTGTTGTTGTTGTTTATTTGATGTTGTATTTGTTGTTGTTGTTGTTGTTTATTTGACGTTGTTGTTGTTATTTATTTGACGTTATTGTTGTTGTTTATTTGACGTTGTTATTGTTGTTGTTGTTGTTGTTGTTTATTTGACGTTGTTGTTGTTGATGACGTTATTGTTGTTGTTGTTGTTTATTTGACGTTGTTGTTGTTGTTGTTGTTTATTTGACGTTGTTAATGTTGTTGACATTGTTGTTGTTGTTTTTGTTGTTTATTTGTCTTTGTTGTTGTTGTTGTTGTTGTTTATTATTTGACTTTGTTGTTGTTATTTTTGTTGTTGTTGTTGTTGTTGTTGTTTATTTGACGTTGTTGTTGTTGTTTATTTGACGTTGTTGTTGTTGTTGTTGTTTATTTGACGTTGTTGTTGATGTTGTTTATTTGACGTTGTTGTTGTTGTTGTTTATTTGACATTGTTGTTGTTGTTGACGTTGTTGTTGTTGTTGTTGTTTATTTGACGTTGTAGTTGTTGTTGTTTATTTGATCTTGTTTTAGTTGTTGTTGTTTATTTGACGTTGTTTTTGTTTTTTATTTGACGTTGTTGATGTTGACATTATTGTTGTTGTTGTTGTTTATTTGACGTTGTTGTTGTTGTTTATTTGACGTAGTTGTTGTTATTGACGTTGTTGTTGTTGTTGTTTATTTGACGTTTTTGTTGTTGATGTTGTTGTTGTTGTTGTTTTTCATTTGACGTTGTTGTTGTTGTTTATTTGACGTTGTTGTTGTTGTTGTTGTTGTTTATTTGACGTTGTTGTTGTTGTTGTTTATTTGACGTTGTTGTTGTTGTTGTTTATTTGACGTTGTTGTTGTTGTTGTTGTTGTTGTTTATTTGACGTTGTTGTTGTTACTTATTTGACGTTGTTGTTGTTGTTGTTTTTTATTTGACGTTGTTGTTGTTGTTGTTTATTTGACGTTGTTGTTGTTGTTTATTTGACGTTGTTTTTGTTATTTGACGTTGTTGTTTATTTGTTGTTGTTGCTTATTCGACGGTGTTTTTATTGTTGCTATTTATTTGACGTTGTTGTTGTTGTTGTTTATTATTTGACGTTGTTGTTGATGTTTATTTGACGTTGTTGTTGTTGTTGTTTATTTGACATTGTTGTTGTTGTTGTATTTGTTGTTGTTGTTATTGTTGTTGCTTATTTGACGTTGTTGTTATTGTTGTTGTTTATTTGACGTTATTGTTGTTGTTAATCATTTGACGTTATTGTTGTTGTTGTTTATTTGACGTTGTTGTTGTTGTTTATTTGATGTTGTTGTTGTTGACATAGTTGTTGTTGTTAATTTGACGGTGTTGTTGTTGACGTTGTTGTTTATTTGACGTTGTTGTTGTTGTTTATTGGACGTTGTTGTTGTTGTTGTTGTTTATTTGACATTGTTGTTGTTGTTGACGGTGTTGTTGTTGTTGTTGTTTATTTGACATTGTTGTTGTTGTTGTTATTTATTTGACGTTGTTGTTGTTGTTGTTTATTTGACGTTGTTGTTGTTGTTGTTTATTTGACGTTGTTGTTGTTGTTATTCATTTGACGTTGTTGTTGTTGTTTATTTGACGTTGTTGTTGTTGTTGTTTATTTGATGTTGTTGTTATTGTTGACATAGTTGTTGTTGTTCATTTGACGTTGTTGTTGTTGTTGTTATTGTTGTTTATTTGACGTTGTTGTTGTTTATTTGACGTTGTTGTTGTTGTTGTTGTTGTTGTTTATTGGACGTTGTTGTTGTTGTTATTTATTTGACGTTGTTGTTGTTGTTGTTATTTTTTATTTGACGTTGTTGTTGTTGTTGTTTATTTGACGTTGTTATTATTGTTTATTTGACGTTGTTTTTGTTATTTGACGTTGTTGTTGTTGTATTTATAGTTGTTGTTGTTGTTGCTTATTTGACGTTGTTGTTATTGTTGCTATTTATTTGACGTTGTTGTTGTTTATTTGACGTTGTTGTTGTTGTTTATTTGATGTTGTTGTTGTTGGCGTTGTTTTTTGTTGTTATTGCTTATTTGACATTGTTGTTGTTTATTTGACGTTGTTGTTGTTGTTGTTTATTTGACGTTGTTGTTGTTGTTGTTTATTTGATGTTGTTTTAGTTGTTGTTGTTTATTTGACGTTGTTGTTGTTTTTTATTTGACGTTGTTGTTGACATTGTTGTTGTTGTTGTTTATTTGACGTTATTGTTGTTGTTGTTTATTTGACGTAGTTATTGTTATTGACGTTGTTGTTGTTGTTGTTGTTTATTTGACGTTTTTGTTGTTGTTGTTGACGTTGTTGTCGTTTTTATTTGACATTGTTGTTGTTGTTGTTTATTTGACGTTGTTGTTGTTGTTATTGTTGTTGTTGTTGTTGTTGTTTATTTGACGTTGTTGTTGTTGTATATTTGACGTTGTTATTGTTGTTGTTGTCGTTTATTTGACGTTGTTGTTGTTGTTTATTTGACGTTGTTGTTGTTGTTATTTATTTGACGTTGTTGTTGTTGTTATTGTTTATTTGACGTTGTTGTTGTTGTTGTTTATTTGACGTTGTTATTGTTGTTTATTTGGCGTTGTTTTTGTTATTTGACGTTGTTGTTATTGTATTTGTTGTTGTTGTTGTTGTTTATTTGACGTTGTTGTTATTGTTGCTATTTATTTGACGTTGTTGTTGTTGTTGTTTATTTGACGTTGTTGTTGTTGTTGTTGTTTATTTGACGTTGTTGTTGTTGTTGTTGTTGTATTTGTTGTTGTTATTGTTGTTGCTTATTTGATGTTGTTGTTATTTTTGTTGTTTATTTGACGTTGTTGTTATTGTTGTTGTTATTGTTGTTGTTATTCATTTGACGTTGTTGTTGTTGGTTTTTATTTGACATTGTTGTTGTTGTTGTTGTTGTTGTTTATTTGACGTTGTTGTTGTTGTTGTTTTTGTTGTTTATTTGACGTTGTTGTTGTTATTTATTTAACGTTGTTGTTGTTTTATATTTGACGTTGTTGTTGTTGACGTTGTTGTTGTTGTTGTTTATTTGACGTTGTTGTTGTTGTTTATTTGACGTTGTTAATGTTGTTGACATTAATGTTGTTGTTTTTGTTGTTTATTTGGCGTTGTTGTTGTTGTTAGTGATTGTTGGTGTTGTTGTTGTTGTTATTGTTTATTTGACGTTGTTGTTGTTGTTTATTTGACGTAGTTGTTGTTGTTGACGTTGTTGTTGTTGTTGTTGTTTATTTGACGTTGTTGTTGTTGTTGTTTATTTGACGTTGTTAATGTTGTTGACGTTGTTGTTGTTGTTTTTGTTGTTTATTTCACGTTGTTGTTGTTATTTGACGTTGTTGTTGTTGTATTTTTTGTTGTTGTTGATGTTGTTTATTTGATGTTGTATTTGTTGTTGTTGTTTTTGTTGTTGTTGTTGTTGTTTATTTGACGTTGTTGTTGTTGTTGACATTGTTGTTGTTGTTTTTGTTGTTTATTTGACGTTGTTGTTGTTGTTGTTATTTTTGTTATTGTTATTGTTGTTGTTGTTGTTGTTGTTGTTTATTTGACTTTGTTGTTGTTATTTTTGTTGTTGTTGTTGTTGTTGTTTATTTGACGTTGTTGTTGTTGTTTATTTGACGTTGTTGTTGATGTTGTTCATTTGACGTTGTTGTTGTTGTTTATTTGACATTGTTGTTGTTGTTGTTGACGTTGTTGTTGTTGTTGTTTATTTGACGTTGTAGTTGTTGTTGTTGTTTATTTGATGTTGTTTTTGTTGTTGTTGTTTATTTGACGTTGTTGTTGTTTTTTATTTAACGTTGTTGATGTTGACATTATTGTTGTTGTTGTTGCGATTTATTTGACGTTGTTGTTGTTGTTGTTTATTTGACGTTGTTGTTGTTGTTTATTTGACGTTGTTGTTGTTGGCGTTGTTGTTGTTGTTATTGCTTATTTGACATTGTTGTTGTTGTTTATTTGACGTTGTTGTTGTTTATTTGACGTTGTTGTTGTTGTTGTTGTTGTTGTTTATTTGATGTTGTTTTAGTTATTGTTGTTTATTTGATGTTGTTGTTGTTTTTTATTTGACGTTGTTGTTGTTGACATTGTTGTTGTTGTTGATGTTTATTTGACGTTATTGTTGTTGTTGTTGTTTGTTTGACGTAGTTGTTGTTATTGACGTTGTTGTTGTTTTTGTTTATTTGACGTTTTTGTTGTTGTTGTTGACGTTGTTGTCGTTTTTTATTTGACATTGTTGTTGTTGTTATTTTTGTTGTTGTTGTTGTTGTTGTTGTTTATTTGACGTTGTTGTTAATTTGACGTTGTTGTTGTTGTTGTTTATTTGACGTTGTTGTTGATGTTGTTTATTTGACGTTGTTGTTGTTGTTTATTTGACATTGTTGTTGTTGTTGTTGACGTTGTTGTTGTTATTGTTGTTGTTTATTTGACGTTGTAGTTGTTGTTGTTGTTTATTTGATGTTGTTTTAGTTGTTGTTGTTTATTTGACGTTGTTGTTGTTTTTTATTTGACGTTGTTGATGTTGACATTATTGTTGTTGTTGTTATTTATTTGACGTTGTTGTAGTTGTTTATTTGACGTAGTTGTTGTTATTGACGTTGTTGTTGTTGTTGTTGTTTATTTGACGTTTTTGTTGTTGTTGATTTTATTGTTGTTGTTGTTTTTCATTTGACGTTGTTATTGTTGTTGTTTATTTGACATTGTTGTTGTTGTTGTTGTTTATTTGACGTTGTTGTTGTTGTTGTTTATTTGACGTTGTTGTTGTTGTTGTTATTTATTTGACGTTGTTGTTGTTGTTTATTTGACGTTGTTGTTGTTTATTTGACGTTGTTGTTGTTGTTATTCATTTGACGTTGTTGTTGTTGTGGTTTATTTGACGTTGTTGTTGTTGTTGTTTATTGGACATTGTTGTTGTTGTTATTTATTTGACGTTGTTGTTGTTGTTGTTATTGTTTATTTGACGTTGTTGTTGTTATTTATTTGACGTTATTGTTGTTGTTTATTTGACGTTGTTATTGTTGTTGTTTTTGTTGTTGTTGTTTATTTGACGTTGTTAATGTTGTTAACATTGTTGTTGTTGTTTTTGTTATTTATTTGACGTTGTTGTTGTTGTTGTTATTTTTGTTGTTGTTATTATTGTTGTTGTTTATTTGACTTTGTTGTTGTTATTTTTGTTGTTGTTGTTGTTGTTGTTATTTTTTATTTGACGTTGTTGTTTTTATTTTTGACGTTGTTGTAGTTGTTTATTTAACGTTGTTGTTATTTTTGTTGTTGTTATTGTTGACATTGTTGTTGTTGTTGTTGTTTATTTGACTTTGTTGTTGTTATTTTTGTTGTTGTTGTTGTTGTTTATTTGACGTTGTTGTTGTTTATTTGACTTTGTTGTTGTTATTTTTGTTGTTGTTGTTGTTGTTGTTGTTTATTTGACGTTGTTGTTGTTTTTTATTTGACGTTGTTGTTGTTGTTGTTTATTTGACGTTGTTGTTGATGTTGTTTATTTGACGTTGTTATTGTTGTTTATTTGACATTGTTGTTGTTGTTGACGTTATTGTTGTTGTTGTTTATTTGACGTTGTAGTTGTTGTTGTTGTTTATTTGACGTTGTAGTTGTTGTTGTTGTTTATTTGATGTTGTTGTTTATTTGACGTTGTTGTTGTTTTTTATTTGACGTTGTTGATGTTGACATTATTGTTGTTGTTGTTGTTTATTTGACGTTGTTGTTGTTTATTTGACGTAGTTGTTGTTATTGACGTTGTTGTTGTTGTTGTTTATTTGACGTTTTTGTTGTTGTTGATGTTGTTGTTGTTGTTGTTTTTCATTTGACGTTGTTGTTGTTGTTGTTGTTGTTGTTTATTTGATGTTGTTGTTGTTGTTGTTGTTGTTTATTTGACGTTGTTGTTGTTGTTGTTTATTTGACGTTGTTGTTGTTGTTATTTATTTGACGTTGTTGTTGTTGTTGTTTATTTGACGTTGTTGTTGTTGCTATTTATTTGACGTTGTTGTTGTTGTTATTCATTTGACGTTGTTGTTGTTGTTTATTTGACGTTGTTGTTGTTGTTGTTGTTGTTTATTGGACGTTGTTGTTGTTATATATTTGACGTTGTTGTTGTTGTTGTTGTTATTTTTTATTTGACGTTGTTGTTGTTGTTGTTGTTGTTTATTTGACGTTGTTATTATTGTTTATTTGACGTTGTTTTTGTTATTTGACGTTGTTGTTGTTGTATTTGTTGTTGTTGTTGTTGTTGTTGTTGTTGCTTATTTGACGTTGTTGTTATTGTTGCTATTTATTTGACGTTGTTGTTGTTGTTGTTTATTTGACGTTGTTGTTGTTGTTTATTTGACGTTGTTGTTGTTGGCGTTGTTGTTGTTGTTATTGCTTATTTGACATTGTTGTTGTTGTTTATTTGACGTTGTTGTTGTTGTTGTTTATTTGACGTTGTTGTTGTTGTTTATTTGATGTTGTTTTAGTTGTTGTTGTTTATTTGACGTTGTTGTTGTTTTTTATTTGACGTTGTTGTTGTTGACATTGTTGTTGTTGTTGTTGTTGTTGTTGTTTATTTGACGTTATTGTTGTTGTTGTTGTTTATTTGACGTAGTTGTTGTTATTGATGTTGTTGTTGTTGTTGTTGTTTATTTGACATTTTTGTTGTTGTTGTTGACGTTGTTGTCGTTTTTTATTTGACATTGTTGTTGTTCTTGTTGTTTATTTGACTTTGTTGTTGTTGTTATTGTTGTTGTTGTTGTTGTTGTTTATTTGACGTTGTTGTTGTTGTTGTAATTTATTTGACGTTGTTGTTGTTGTTGTTTATTTGACGTTGTTGTTGTTGTTGTTATTTATTTGACGTTGTTGTTGTTGTTATTGTTTATTTGACGTTGTTGTTGTTGTTTATTTGACGTTGTTGTTGTTGTTTATTTGTCGTTGTTTTTGTTATTTGACGTTGTTGTTGTTGTTGTATTTGTTGTTGTTTATTTGACGTTGTTGTTGTTGTTGTATTTGTTGTTGTTATTGTTGTTGCTTATTTGACGTTGTTGTTATTGTTGTTGTTTATTTGACGTTGTTGTTATTGTTGTTGTTATTCATTTGACGTTGTTGTTGTTGTTGTTTATTTAACATTGTTGTTGTTGTTGTTGTTTATTTGACGTTGTTACTGTTGTTATTTTTGTTTTTTATTTGACGTTGTTGTTGTTATTTATTTGACGTTGTTGTTGTTGTTTTACATTTGACATTTTTGTTGTTGTTGTTGTTGTTGTTTATTTGACGTTGTTGTTGTTGTTGTTGTTGTTTATTTGACGTTGTTAATGTTGTTGACATTAATGTTGTTGTTTTTGTTGTTTATTTGGCGTTGTTGTTGTTGTTAGTGATTGTTGGTGTTGTTGTTGTTATTGTTTATTTGACGTTGTTGTTGTTGTTTATTTGACGTAGTTGTTGTTGTTGACGTTGTTGTTGTTGTTGTTGTTGTTGTTGTTGTTTATTTGACGTTGTTGTTGTTGTTTATTTGATGTTGTTGTTGTTGTTTATTTGACGTTGTTGTTGTTGTTTATTTGACGTTGTTGTTGTTGTTGTTGTTATTTGACGTTGTTGTTGTTGTTTTTGTTGTTTATTTCACGTTGTTGTTGTTGTTATTTGACGTTGTTGTTGTTGTTGTTGTTGTTGTATTTGTTGTTGTTGTTGTTTATTTGACGTTGTATTTGTTGTTGTTGTTGTTGTTTATTTGACATTGTTGTTGTTATTTATTTGACGTTATTGTTGTTGTTTATTTGACGTTGTCATTGTTGTTATTGTTGTTGTGTTTGTTATTTATTTGACGTTGTTAATGTTGTTGACATTGTTGTTGTTGTTTTTGTTGTTTATTTGACGTTGTTGTTGTTGTTATTTTTGTTGTTGTTATTGTTGTTGTTGTTGTTGTTGTTTATTTGACTTTGTTGTTGTTATTTTTGTTGTTGTTGTTGTTGTTTATTTGACGTTGTTGTTGTTGTTTATTTGACGTTGTTGTT
>OX451741.1:274685218-274695218 GCA_948472305.1 Vicia faba
TTGTTGTTTTATATTTGACGTTGTTGTTGTTGACGTTGTTGTTGTTGTTGTTGTTGTTTATTTGACGTTGTTGTTGTTGTTGTTTATTTGACGTTGTTAATGTTGTTGACATTAATGTTGTTGTTTTTGTTGTTTATTTGGCGTTGTTGTTGTTAGTGATTGTTGGTGTTGTTGTTATTGTTATTTTTTATTTGACGTTGTTGTTGTTGTTGTTTATTTGACGTAGTTGTTGTTGTTGACGTTGTTGTTGTTGTTGTTGTTGTTGTTGTTTATTTGACGTTGTTGTTGTTGTTGTTTATTTGACGTTGTTAATGTTGTTGACGTTGTTGTTTTTGTTTTTGTTGTTTATTTCACGTTGTTGTTGTTATTTGACGTTGTTGTTGTTGTATTTGTTGTTGTTGTTGTTGTTTATTTGACGTTGTATTTGTTGTTGTTGTTGTTGTTTATTTGACGTTGTTTTTGTTATTTATTTGACGTTATTGTTGTTGTTTATTTGACGTTGTTAATGTTGTTGTTCTTGTTGTTGTTTATTTGACGTTGTTAATGTTGTTGACATTGTTGTTGTTGTTTTTGTTGTTTATTTGACGTTGTTGTTGTTGTTGTTATTTTTGTTTGTTGTTATTGTTGTTGTTGTTGTTGTTTTTGTTGTTGTTATTTTTGTTGTTGTTATTGTTGTTGTTGTTGTTGTTGTTTATTTGACTTTGTTGTTGTTATTTTTGTTGTTGTTGTTGTTGTTGTTGTTTATTTGACGTTGTTGTTTATTTGACGTTGTTGTTGTTGTTGTTTATTTGACGTTGTTGTTGATGTTGTTTATTTGACGTTGTTGTTGTTGTTTATTTGACATTGTTGTTGTTGTTGTTGACGTTGTTGTTGTTATTGTTGTTGTTTATTTGACGTTGTAGTTGTTGTTGTTGTTTATTTGATGTTGTTTTAGTTGTTGTTGTTTATTTGACGTTGTTGTTGTTTTTTATTTGACGTTGTTGATGTTGACATTATTGTTGTTGTTGTTATTTATTTGACGTTGTTGTAGTTGTTTATTTGACGTAGTTGTTGTTATTGACGTTGTTGTTGTTGTTGTTGTTGTTTATTTGACGTTTTTGTTGTTGTTGATGTTATTGTTGTTGTTGTTTTTCATTTGACGTTGTTGTTGTTGTTGTTTATTTGACATTGTTGTTGTTGTTATTGTTTATTTGACGTTGTTGTTGTTGTTGTTTATTTGACGTTGTTGTTGTTGTTGTTATTTATTTGACGTTGTTGTTGTTGTTTATTTGACGTTGTTGTTGTTGTTTATTTGACGTTGTTGTTGTTGTTGTTATTCATTTGACGTTGTTGTTGTTGTGGTTTATTTGACGTTGTTGTTGTTGTTGTTGTTTATTGGACATTGTTGTTGTTGTTATTTATTTGACGTTGGTGTTGTTGTTGTTATTGTTTATTTGACGTTGTTGTTGTTATTTATTTGACGTTATTGTTGTTGTTTATTTGACGTTGTTATTGTTGTTGTTGTTGTTGTTTATTTGACGTTGTTAATGTTGTTGACATTGTTGTTGTTGTTTTTGTTGTTTATTTGACGTTGTTGTTGTTGTTGTTGTTATTTTTGTTGTTGTTATTGTTGTTGTTGTTTATTTGACTTTGTTGTTGTTATTTTTGTTGTTGTTGTTGTTGTTATTATTTTTTATTTGACGTTGTTGTTTTTATTTTTGACGTTGTTGTAGTTGTTTATTTAACGTTGTTGTTATTTTTGTTGTTGTTATTGTTGACATTGTTGTTGTTGTTGTTGTTTATTTGACTTTGTTGTTGTTATTTTTGTTGTTGTTGTTGTTGTTTATTTGACGTTGTTGTTGTTTATTTGACTTTGTTGTTGTTATTTTTGTTGTTGTTGTTGTTGTTGTTTATTTGACGTTGTTGTTGTTGTTTATTTGACGTTGTTGTTGTTGTTGTTTATTTGACGTTGTTGTTGATGTTGTTTATTTGACGTTGTTTTTGTTGTTTATTTGACATTGTTGTTGTTGTTGACGTTGTTGTTGTTGTTGTTTATTTGACGTTGTAGTTGTTGTTGTTGTTTATTTGATGTTGTTGTTTATTTGACGTTGTTGTTTTTTATTTGACGTTGTTGATGTTGACATTATTGATGTTGTTGTTGTTTATTTGACGTTGTTGTTGTTGTTTATTTGACGTAGTTGTTGTTATTGACGTTGTTGTTGTTGTTGTTTATTTGACGTTTTTGTTGTTGTTGTTGATGTTGTTGTTGTTGTTGTTTTTCATTTGACGTTGTTGTTGTTGTTTATTTGATGTTGTTGTTGTTGTTGTTGTTGTTTATTTGACGTTGTTGTTGTTGTTGTTTATTTGACGTTGTTGTTGTTGTTGTTATTTATTTGACGTTGTTGTTGTTGTTTATTTGACGTTGTTGTTGTTGCTGTTTATTTGACGTTGTTGTTGTTGTTATTAATTTGACGTTGTTGTTGTTGTTTATTTGACGTTGTTGTTGTTGTTGTTGTTGTTTATTGGATGTTGTTGTTGTTATTTATTTGACGTTGTTGTTGTTGTTGTTATTTTTTATTTGACGTTGTTGTTGTTGTTGTTGTTGTTTATTTGACGTTATTATTATTGTTTATTTGACGTTGTTTTTGTTATTTGACGTTGTTGTTGTTGTATTTGTTGTTGTTGTTGTTGTTGTTGTTGCTTATTTGACGTTGTTGTTATTGTTGCTATTTATTTGACGTTGTTGTTGTTGTTGTTGTTTATTTGACGTTGTTGTTGTTGTTTATTTGACGTTGTTGTTGTTGGCGTTGTTGTTGTTGTTATTGCTTATTTGACATTGTTGTTGTTGTTTATTTGACGTTGTTGTTGTTGTTGTTTATTTGACGTTGTTGTTGTTGTTGTTGTTTATTTGATGTTGTTTTAGTTGTTGTTGTTTATTTGACGTTGTTGTTGTTTTTTATTTGACGTTGTTGTTGTTGACATTGTTGTTGTTGTTGTTTATTTGACGTTATTGTTGTTATTGTTGTTTATTTGACGTTGTTGTTGTTGTTGTTGTATTTGTTGTTGTTATTGTTGTTGCTTATTCATTTGACGTTGTTGTTGTTGTTGTTGTTTATTTGACATTGTTGTTGTTGTTTATTTGACGTTGTTGTTGTTGTTGTTGTTGTTGTTGTTTTTGTTGTTTATTTGACGTTGTTGTTGTTATTTATTTGACGTTGTTGTTGTTTTATATTTGACGTTGTTGTTGTTGACGTTGTTGTTGTTGTTGTTGTTTATTTGACGTTGTTGTTGTTGTTGTTTATTTGACGTTGTTAATGTTGTTGACATTAATGTTGTTGTTTTTGTTGTTTATTTGGCGTTGTTGTTGTTGTTAGTGATTGTTGGTGTTGTTGTTGTTGTTATTGTTTATTTGATGTTGTTGTTGTTGTTTATTTGACGTAGTTGTTGTTGTTGACGTTGTTGTTGTTGTTGTTGTTTATTTGACGTTGTTGTTGTTGTTGTTGTTGTTTATTTGACGTTGTTAATGTTGTTGACGTTGTTGTTGTTGTTTTTGTTGTTTATTTCACGTTGTTGTTGTTATTTGACGCTGTTGTTGTTGTATTTGTTGTTGTTGTTGTTGTTTATTTGACGTTGTATTTGTTGTTGTTGTTGTTGTTTATTTGACGTTGTTTTTGTTATTTATTTGACGTTATTGTTGTTGTTTATTTGACGTTGTTATTGTTGTTGTTCTTGTTGTTGTTTATTTGACGTTGTTAATGTTGTTGACATTGTTGTTGTTGTTTTTGTTGTTTATTTGACGTTGTTGTTGTTGTTGTTATTTTTGTTTGTTGTTATTGTTGTTGTTGTTGTTTTTGTTGTTGTTATTTTTGTTGTTGTTATTGTTGTTGTTGTTGTTGTTGTTTATTTGACTTTGTTGTTGTTATTTTTGTTGTTGTTGTTGTTGTTGTTTATTTGACGTTGTTGTTTATTTGACGTTGTTGTTGTTGTTGTTTATTTGACGTTGTTGTTGATGTTGTTTATTTGACGTTGTTGTTGTTGTTTATTTGACATTGTTGTTGTTGTTGTTGACGTTGTTGTTGTTATTGTTGTTGTTTATTTGACGTTGTAGTTGTTGTTGTTGTTTATTTGATGTTGTTTTAGTTGTTGTTGTTTATTTGACGTTGTTGTTGTTTTTTATTTGACGTTGTTGATGTTGACATTATTGTTGTTGTTGTTATTTATTTGACGTTGTTGTAGTTGTTTATTTGACGTAGTTGTTGTTATTGACGTTGTTGTTGTTGTTGTTGTTTATTTGACGTTTTTGTTGTTGTTGATGTTATTGTTGTTGTTGTTTTTCATTTGACGTTGTTGTTGTTGTTGTTTATTTGACATTGTTGTTGTTGTTATTGTTTATTTGACGTTGTTGTTGTTGTTGTTGTTTATTTGACGTTGTTGTTGTTGTTGTTATTTATTTGACGTTGTTGTTGTTGTTTATTTGACGTTGTTGTTGTTGTTTATTTGACGTTGTTGTTGTTGTTATTCATTTGACGTTGTTGTTGTTGTGGTTTATTTGACGTTGTTGTTGTTGTTGTTTATTGGACATTGTTGTTGTTGTTATTTATTTGACGTTGGTGTTGTTGTTGTTATTGTTTATTTGACGTTGTTGTTGTTATTTATTTGACGTTATTGTTGTTGTTTATTTGACGTTGTTATTGTTGTTGTTGTTGTTGTTGTTTATTTGACGTTGTTAATGTTGTTGACATTGTTGTTGTTGTTTTTGTTGTTTATTTGACGTTGTTGTTGTTGTTGTTATTTTTGTTGTTGTTATTGTTGTTGTTGTTTATTTGACTTTGTTGTTGTTATTTTTGTTGTTGTTGTTGTTGTTATTATTTTTTATTTGACGTTGTTGTTTTTATTTTTGACGTTGTTGTAGTTGTTTATTTAACGTTGTTGTTATTTTTGTTGTTGTTATTGTTGACATTGTTGTTGTTGTTGTTGTTTATTTGACTTTGTTGTTGTTATTTTTGTTGTTGTTGTTGTTTATTTGACGTTGTTGTTGTTTATTTGACTTTGTTGTTGTTATTTTTGTTGTTGTTGTTGTTGTTGTTTATTTGACGTTGTTGTTGTTGTTTATTTGACGTTGTTGTTGTTGTTGTTTATTTGACGTTGTTGTTGATGTTGTTTATTTGACGTTGTTTTTGTTGTTTATTTGACATTGTTGTTGTTGTTGACGTTGTTGTTGTTGTTGTTTATTTGACGTTGTAGTTGTTGTTGTTGTTTATTTGATGTTGTTGTTTATTTGACGTTGTTGTTTTTTATTTGACGTTGTTGATGTTGACATTATTGATGTTGTTGTTGTTTATTTGACGTTGTTGTTGTTGTTTATTTGACGTAGTTGTTGTTATTGACGTTGTTGTTGTTGTTGTTTATTTGACGTTTTTGTTGTTGTTGTTGATGTTGTTGTTGTTGTTGTTTTTCATTTGACGTTGTTGTTGTTGTTGTTTATTTGATGTTGTTGTTGTTGTTGTTGTTGTTTATTTGACGTTGTTGTTGTTGTTGTTTATTTGACGTTGTTGTTGTTGTTGTTATTTATTTGACGTTGTTGTTGTTGTTTATTTGACGTTGTTGTTGTTGCTGTTTATTTGACGTTGTTGTTGTTGTTATTAATTTGACGTTGTTGTTGTTGTTTATTTGACGTTGTTGTTGTTGTTGTTGTTTATTGGACGTTGTTGTTGTTATTTATTTGACGTTGTTGTTGTTGTTGTTATTTTTTATTTGACGTTGTTGTTGTTGTTGTTGTTGTTTATTTGACGTTATTATTATTGTTTATTTGACGTTGTTTTTGTTATTTGACGTTGTTGTTGTTGTATTTGTTGTTGTTGTTGTTGTTGTTGTTGCTTATTTGACGTTGTTGTTATTGTTGCTATTTATTTGACGTTGTTGTTGTTGTTGTTGTTTATTTGACGTTGTTGTTGTTGTTTATTTGACGTTGTTGTTGTTGGCGTTGTTGTTGTTGTTATTGCTTATTTGACATTGTTGTTGTTGTTTATTTGACGTTGTTGTTGTTGTTGTTTATTTGACGTTGTTGTTGTTGTTGTTGTTTATTTGATGTTGTTTTAGTTGTTGTTGTTTATTTGACGTTGTTGTTGTTTTTTATTTGACGTTGTTGTTGTTGACATTGTTGTTGTTGTTGTTTATTTGACGTTATTGTTGTTATTGTTGTTTATTTGACGTTGTTGTTGTTGTTGTTGTATTTGTTGTTGTTATTGTTGTTGCTTATTCATTTGACGTTGTTGTTGTTGTTGTTGTTGTTTATTTGACATTGTTGTTGTTGTTTATTTGACGTTGTTGTTGTTGTTGTTGTTTTTGTTGTTTATTTGACGTTGTTGTTGTTATTTATTTGACGTTGTTGTTGTTTTATATTTGACGTTGTTGTTGTTGACGTTGTTGTTGTTGTTGTTGTTTATTTGACGTTGTTGTTGTTGTTGTTTATTTGACGTTGTTAATGTTGTTGACATTAATGTTGTTGTTTTTGTTGTTTATTTGGCGTTGTTGTTGTTGTTAGTGATTGCTGGTGTTGTTGTTGTTGTTATTGTTTATTTGATGTTGTTGTTGTTGTTTATTTGACGTAGTTGTTGTTGTTGACGTTGTTGTTGTTGTTGTTGTTTATTTGACGTTGTTGTTGTTGTTGTTGTTGTTTATTTGACGTTGTTAATGTTGTTGACGTTGTTGTTGTTGTTTTTGTTGTTTATTTCACGTTGTTGTTGTTATTTGACGTTGTTGTTGTTGTATTTGTTGTTGTTGTTGTTGTTTATTTGACGTTGTATTTGTTGTTGTTGTTGTTTATTTGACGTTGTTTTTGTTATTTATTTGACGTTATTGTTGTTGTTTATTTGACGTTGTTATTGTTGTTGTTCTTGTTGTTGTTTATTTGACGTTGTTAATGTTGTTGACATTGTTGTTGTTGTTTTTGTTGTTTATTTGACGTTGTTGTTGTTGTTGTTATTTTTGTTTGTTGTTATTGTTGTTGTTGTTGTTGTTTTTGTTGTTGTTATTTTTGTTGTTGTTATTGTTGTTGTTGTTGTTGTTTATTTGACTTTGTTGTTGTTATTTTTGTTGTTGTTGTTGTTGTTGTTGTTGTTGTTTATTTGACGTTGTTGTTTATTTGACGTTGTTGTTGTTGTTGTTGTTTATTTGACGTTGTTGTTGATGTTGTTTATTTGACGTTGTTGTTGTTGTTTATTTGACATTGTTGTTGTTGTTGTTGACGTTGTTGTTGTTATTGTTGTTGTTTATTTGACGTTGTAGTTGTTGTTGTTGTTTATTTGATGTTGTTTTAGTTGTTGTTGTTTATTTGACGTTGTTGTTGTTTTTTATTTGACGTTGTTGATGTTGACATTATTGTTGTTGTTGTTATTTATTTGACGTTGTTGTAGTTGTTTATTTGACGTAGTTGTTGTTATTGACGTTGTTGTTGTTGTTGTTGTTTATTTGACGTTTTTGTTGTTGTTGATGTTATTGTTGTTGTTGTTTTTCATTTGACGTTGTTGTTGTTGTTGTTTATTTGACATTGTTGTTGTTGTTATTGTTTATTTGACGTTGTTGTTGTTGTTGTTGTTTATTTGACGTTGTTGTTGTTGTTGTTATTTATTTGACGTTGTTGTTGTTGTTTATTTGACGTTGTTGTTGTTGTTTATTTGACGTTGTTGTTGTTGTTGTTATTCATTTGACGTTGTTGGTGTTGTGGTTTATTTGACGTTGTTGTTGTTGTTGTTTATTGGACATTGTTGTTGTTGTTATTTATTTGACGTTGTTGTTGTTGTTGTTATTGTTTATTTGACGTTGTTGTTGTTATTTATTTGACGTTATTGTTGTTGTTTATTTGACGTTGTTATTGTTGTTGTTGTTGTTGTTTTTTATTTGACGTTGTTAATGTTGTTGACATTGTTGTTGTTGTTTTTGTTGTTTATTTGACGTTGTTGTTGTTGTTGTTGTTATTTTTGTTGTTGTTATTGTTGTTGTTGTTTATTTGACTTTGTTGTTGTTATTTTTGTTGTTGTTGTTGTTGTTGTTATTTTTTATTTGACGTTGTTGTTTTTATTTTTGACGTTGTTGTAGTTGTTTATTTAACGTTGTTGTTATTTTTGTTGTTGTTATTGTTGACATTGTTGTTGTTGTTGTTGTTTATTTGACTTTGTTGTTGTTATTTTTGTTGTTGTTGTTGTTGTCTATTTGACGTTGTTGTTGTTTATTTGACTTTGTTGTTGTTATTTTTGTTGTTGTTGTTGTTGTTGTTGTTGTTGTTGTTGTTTATTTGACGTTGTTGTTGTTGTTTATTTGACGTTGTTGTTGTTGTTGTTTATTTGACGTTGTTGTTGATGTTGTTTATTTGACGTTGTTGTTGTTGTTTATTTGACATTGTTGTTGTTGTTGACGTTGTTGTTGTTGTTGTTGTTTATTTGACGTTGTAGTTGTTGTTGTTTATTTGACGTTGTTGTTGTTTTTTATTTGACGTTGTTGATGTTGACATTATTGTTGTTGTTGTTGTTTATTTGACGTTGTTGTTGTTGTTTATTTGACGTAGTTGTTGTTATTGACGTTGTTGTTGTTGTTGTTTATTTGACGTTTTTGTTGTTGTTGATGTTGTTGTTGTTGTTGTTTTTCATTTGACGTTGTTGTTGTAGTTGTTGTTGTTGTTTATTTGATGTTGTTGTTGTTGTTGTTTATTTGACGTTGTTGTTGTTGTTGTTGTTTATTTGACGTTGTTGTTGTTGTTATTTATTTGACGTTGTTGTTGTTGTTTATTTGACGTTGTTGTTGTTGCTGTTTATTTGACGTTGTTATTGTTGTTATTAATTTGACGTTGTTGTTGTTGTTTATTTGACGTTGTTGTTGTTGTTGTTGTTGTTGTTTATTGGACGTTGTTGTTGTTATTTATTTGACGTTGTTGTTGTTGTTGTTATTTTTTATTTGACGTTGTTGTTGTTGTTGTTGTTTATTTGACGTTGTTATTATTGTTTATTTGACGTTGTTTTTGTTATTTGACGTTGTTGTTGTTGTATTTGTTGTTGTTGTTGTTGTTGTTGTTGTTGCTTATTTGGCGTTGTTGTTATTGTTGCTATTTATTTGACGTTGTTGTTGTTGTTGTTGTTGCTGTTTATTTGACGTTGTTGTTGTTGTTTATTTGACGTTGTTGTTGTTGGCGTTGTTGTTGTTGTTATTGCTTATTTGACATTGTTGTTGTTGTTTATTTGACGTTGTTGTTGTTGTTGTTTATTTGACGTTGTTGTTGTTGTTGTTTATTTGATGTTGTTTTAGTTGTTGTTGTTTATTTGACGTTGTTGTTGTTTTTTATTTGACGTTGTTGTTGTTGACATTGTTGTTGTTGTTGTTTATTTGACGTTATTGTTGTTATTGTTGTTTATTTGACGTAGTTGTTGTTATTGATGTTGTTGTTGTTGTTGTTGTTGTTTATTTGACATTTTTGTTGTTGTTGTTGACGTTGTTGTCGTTTTTTATTTGACATTGTTATTGTTCTTGTTGTTTATTTGACTTTGTTGTTGTTGTTATTGTTGTTGTTGTTGTTGTTGTTTATTTGACGTTGTTGTTGTTGTTGTTATTTATTTGACGTTGTTGTTGTTGTTGTTTATTTGACGTTGTTGTTGTTGTTGTTATTTATTTGACGTTGTTGTTGTTGTTATTGTTTATTTGACGTTGTTGTTGTTGTTTATTTGACGTTGTTGTTGTTGTTTATTTGTCGTTGTTTTTGTTATTTGACGTTGTTGTTGTTGTTGTATTTGTTGTTGTTGTTGTTGTTGTTTATTTGACGTTGTTGTTATTGTTGCTATTTATTTGACGTTGTTGTTGTTGTTGTTTATTTGACGTTGTTGTTGTTGTTGTTTATTTGACGTTGTTGTTGTTGTTGTATTTGTTGTTGTTATTGTTGTTGCTTATTTGACGTTGTTGTTATTGTTGTTGTTTATTTGACGTTGTTGTTATTGTTGTTGTTATTCATTTGACGTTGTTGTTGTTGTTGTTGTTT
>OX451741.1:274697718-274795218 GCA_948472305.1 Vicia faba
TTGTTGTTGTTGTTTATTTGACGTTGTTGTTGTTGTTTATTTGACGTAGTTGTTGTTATTGACGTTGTTGTTGTTGTTGTTTATTTAACGTTTTTGTTGTTGTTGATGTTGTTGTTGTTGTTGTATTTCATTTGACGTTGTTGTTGTTGTTGTTGTTTATTTGACGTTGTTGTTGTTGTTTATTTGACGTTGTTGTTGTTGTTATTTATTTGACGTTGTTGTTGTAGTTGTTTATTTGATGTTGTTGTTGTTGTTGTTGTTGTTGTTTATTTGACGTTGTTGTTGTTGTTATTCATTTGACGTTGTTGTTGTTGTTGTTGTTTATTTGACGTTGTTGTTGTTGTTGTTTATTTGATGTTGTTGTTGTTGTTGACATAGTTATTGTTGTTCATTTGACGTTGTTGTTGTTGTTGTTGTTGTTGTTGTTGACGTTGTTGTTCATTTGACGTTGTTGTTGTTGTTGTTGTTTATTTGACGTTGTTGTTGTTGTTGTTTATTTGACGTTGTTGTAGTTGTTGTTTATTGGACGTTGTTGTTGTTGTTATTTATTTGACGTTGTTGTTGTTATTTTTTATTTGACGTTGTTGTTGTTGTTGTTGTTTATTTGACGTTGTTATTATTGTTTATTTGACGTTGTTTTTGTTATTTGACGTTGTTGTTGTTGTATTTGTTGTTGCTGTTGTTGTTGTTGTTGCTTATTTGACGTTGTTGTTATTGTTGCGATTTATTTGACGTTGTTGTTATTGTTGTTTATTTGACGTTGTTGTTGTTGTTTTTTTGACGTTGTTGTTGTTGGCGTTGTTGTTGTTGTTATTGCTTATTTGACATTGTTGTTGTTGTTTATTTGACGTTGTTGTTGTTGTTGTTGTTTATTTGACGTTGTTGTTGTTGTTGTTGTTATTTATTTGATGTTGTTTTAGTTGGTGTTGTTTATTTGATGTTGTTGTTGTTTTTTATTTGACGTTGTTGTTGTTGACATTGTTGTTGTTGTTGTTGTTGTTGTTGTTTATTTGACGTTATTGTTGTTGTTGTTGTTTATTTGATGTAGTTGTTGTTATTGACGTTGTTGTTGTTGTTTTTGTTTATTTGACGTTTTTGTTGTTGTTGTTGACGTTGTTGTCGTTTTTTATTTGACATTGTTGTTGTTGTTGTTGTTTATTTGACGTTGTTGTTGTTATTGTTGTTGTCGTTGTTGTTGTTTATTTGACGTTGTTGTTGTTGTTTATTCGACGTTGTTGTTGTTGTTGTTGTTTATTTGACGTTGTTGTTGTTGTTGTTTATTTGACGTTGTTGTTGTTATCTATTTGACGTTGTTATTGTTGTTATTGTTTATTTGACGTTGTTGTTGTTGTTGTTTATTTGACGTTGTTATTGTTGTTTATTTGACGTTGTTTTTGTTATTTGATGTTGTTGTTGTTGTATTTGTTGTTGTTGTTGTTTATTTGACGTTGTTGTTATTGTTGCTATTTATTTGACGTTGTTGTTGTTGTTTATTTGACGTTGTTGTTGTTGTTTATTTGACGTTGTTGTTGTTGTTTATTTGACGTTGTTGTTGTTGTTGTATTTGTTGTTGTTATTGTTGTTGCTTATTTGACGTTGTTGTTATTGTTGTTGTTTATTTGACGTTGTTGTTATTGTTGTTGTTATTCATTTGACGTTGTTGTTGTTGTTGTTGTTGTTGTTTATTTGACATTGTTGTTGTTGTTGTTGTTTATTTGACGTTGTTGTTGTTGTTTTTGTTGTTTATTTGACGTTGTTGTTGTTATTTATTTGACGTTGTTGTTGTTTTATATTTGACGTTGTTGTTGTTGACGTTGTTGTTGTTGTTGTTTATTTGACGTTGTTGTTGTTGTTGTTGTTTATTTGACGTTGTTAATGTTGTTGACATTAATGTTGTTGTTTTTGTTGTTTATTTGGCGTTGTTGTTGTTAGTGATTGTTGGTGTTGTTGTTATTGTTATTTTTTATTTAACGTTGTTGTTGTTGTTGTTTATTTGACGTTGTTAATGTTGTTGACGTTGTTGTTGTTGTTTTTGTTGTTTATTTCACGTTGTTGTTGTTATTTGACGTTGTTGTTGTTGTATTTGTTGTTGTTGTTGTTGTTTATTTGACGTTGTATTTGTTGTTGTTGTTGTTTATTTGACGTTGTTTTTGTTATTTATTTGACGTTATTGTTGTTGTTTATTTGACGTTGTTATTGTTGTTGTTGTTGTTGTTGTTTATTTGACGTTGTTAATGTTGTTGACATTGTTGTTGTTGTTTTTGTTGTTTATTTGACGTTGTTGTTGTTGTTATTTTTGTTTGTTGTTATTGTTGTTGTTGTTGTTGTTTTTGTTGTTGTTATTTTTGTTGTTGTTATTGTTGTTGTTGTTGTTTATTTGACTTTGTTGTTGTTATTTTTGTTGTTGTTGTTGTTGTTGTTTATTTGACGTTGTTGTTTATTTGACGTTGTTGTTTTTGTTGTTGTTTATTTGACGTTGTTGTTGATGTTGTTTATTTGACGTTGTTGTTGTTGTTGTTTATTTGACATTGTTGTTGTTGTTGTTGACGTTGTTGTTGTTGTTGTTGTTTATTTGATGTTGTTTTAGTTGTTGTTGTTTATTTGACGTTGTTGTTGTTTTTTATTTGACGTTGTTGATGTTGACATTATTGTTGTTGTTGTTGTTTATTTGACGTTGTTGTTGTTGTTTATTTGACGTAGTTGTTGTTATTGACGTTGTTGTTGTTGTTTATTTGACATTTTTGTTGTTGTTGTTGTTGTTTTTCATTTGACGTTGTTGTTGTTTTTGTTGTTTATTTGATGTTGTTGTTGTTGTTGTTGTTGTTGTTTATTTGACGTTGTTGTTGTTGTTGTTGTTTATTTGACGTTGTTGTTGTTGTTGTTATTTATTTGACGTTGTTGTTGTTGTTGTTGTTTATTTGACGTTGTTGTTGTTGCTGTTTATTTGACGTTGTTGTTGTTGTTATTCATTTGACGTTGTTGTTGTTGTTTATTTGACGTTGTTGTTGTTGTTGTTTATTTGACGTTGTTGTTGTTGTTTATTTGACGTTGTTGTTGTTGTTTATTTGACGTTGTTGTTGTTGTTATTTATTTGACGTTGTTGTTGTTGTTGTTGTTATTTTTTATTTGACGTTGTTGTTGTTGTTGTTTATTTGACGTTGTTATTATTGTTTATTTGACGTTGTTTTTGTTATTTGACGTTGTTGTTGTTGTATTTGTTGTTGTTGTTGTTGTTGTTGCTTATTTGACGTTGTTGTTATTGTTGCTATTTATTTGACGTTGTTGTTGTTGTTGTTGTTTATTTGACATTGTTGTTGTTGTTTATTTGACGTTGTTGTTGTTGGCGTTGTTGTTGTTGTTATTGCTTATTTGACATTGTTGTTGTTGTTTATTTGACGTTGTTGTTGTTGTTGTTGTTTATTTGACGTTGTTGTTGTTGTTTATTTGATGTTGTTTTAGTTGTTGTTGTTTATTTGACGTTGTTGTTGTTTTTTATTTGACGTTGTTGTTGTTGACATTGTTGTTGTTGTTGTTTATTTGACGTTATTGTTGTTGTTGTTGTTTATTTGACGTAGTTGTTGTTATTGATGTTGTTGTTGTTGTTGTTTATTTGACGTTTTTGTTATTGTTGTTGACGTTGTTGTCGTTTTTTATTTGACATTGTTGTTGTTCTTGTTGTTTATTTGACTTTGTTGTTGTTGTTATTGTTGTTGTTGTTGTTGTTGTTTATTTGACGTTGTTGTTGTTGTTGTTGTTTATTTGACGTTGTTGTTGTTGTTGTTTATTTGACGTTGTTGTTGTTGTTGTTATTTATTTGACGTTGTTGTTGTTGTTATTGTTTATTTGACGTTGTTGTTGTTGTTTATTTGACGTTGTTATTGTTGTTTATTTGTCGTTGTTTTTGTTATTTGACGTTGTTGTTGTTGTATTTGTTGTTGTTGTTGTTTATTTGACGTTGTTGTTATTGTTGCTATTTATTTGACGTTGTTGTTGTTGTTGTTTATTTGACGTTGTTGTTGTTGTTTATTTGACGTTGTTGTTGTTGTTGTATTTGTTGTTGTTATTGTTGTTGCTTATTTGACGTTGTTGTTATTGTTGTTGTTTATTTGACGTTGTTGTTATTGTTGTTGTTATTCATTTGACGTTGTTGTTGTTGTTGTTTATTTGACATTGTTGTTGTTGTTGTTGTTTATTTGACGTTGTTACTGTTGTTGTTTTTGTTTTTTATTTGACGTTGTTGTTGTTATTTATTTGACGTTGTTGTTGTTGTTTTACATTTGACGTTGTTGTTGTTGACGTTGTTGTTGTTGTTTATTTGACGTTATTGTTGTTGTTGTTGTTGTTTATTTGACGTAGTTGTTGTTATTGACGTTGTTGTTGTTGTTGTTGTTTATTTGACGTTATTGTTGTTGTTGTTGTTGTTGTTGTTTATTTGACGTAGTTGTTGTTATTGACGTTGTTGTTGTTGTTGTTGTTGTTTATTTGACGTTTTTGTTGTTGTTGTTGACGTTGTTGTCGTTTTTTATTTGACATTGTTGTTGTTGTTGTTGTTTATTTGACGTTTTTGTTGTTGTTGTTGATTATTTGACGTTGTTGTTGTTGTTTATTTGACGTTGTTGTTGTTGGCGTTGTTGTTGTTGTTATTGCTTATTTGACATTGTTGTTGTTGTTTATTTGACGTTGTTGTTGTTGTTGTTGTTGTTTATTTGATGTTGTTTTAGTTGTTGTTGTTTATTTGATGTTGTTGTTGTTTTTTATTTGACGTTGTTGTTGTTGACATTGTTGTTGTTGTTGTTTATTTGACGTTATTGTTGTTGTTGTTGTTGTTGTTTATTTGACGTAGTTGTTGTTATTGACGTTGTTGTTGTTGTTGTTTATTTGACGTTTTTGTTGTTGTTGTTGACGTTGTTGTCGTTTTTTATTTGACATTGTTGTTGTTGTTGTTGTTTATTTGTCGTTATTGTTGTTGTTATTGTTGTTGTTGTTGTTGTTTATTTGACGTTGTTGTTGTTTATTTGACGTTGTTGTTGTTGTTGTTATTTATTTGACGTTGTTGTTGTTGTTGTTGTTGTTATTTTTTATTTGACGTTGTTGTTGTTGTCGTTGTTGTTTATTTGACGTTGTTATTGTTGTATTTGTTGTTGTTGTTGTTGTTGTTTATTTGACATTGTATTTGTTGTTGTTGTTGTTGTTGTTTATTTGACGTTGTTGTTGTTATTTATTTGACGTTATTGTTGTTGTTTATTTGACGTTGTTATTGTTGTTGTTGTTGTGTTTGTTGTTTATTTGACGTTGTTAATGTTGTTGACATTGTTGTTGTTGTTTTTGTTGTTTATTTGACGTTGTTGTTGTTGTTGTTGTTATTTTTGTTGTTGTTATTGTTGTTGTTGTTGTTGTTGTTTATTTGACTTTGTTGTTGTTATTTTTGTTGTTGTTGTTGTTGTTGTTTATTTGACGTTGTTGTTGTTGTTGTTGTTGTTTATTTGACGTTGTTGTTAATGTTGTTTATTTGACGTTGTTGTTGTTGTTTATTTGACATTGTTGTTGTTGTTGTTGACATTGTTGTTGTTGTTGTTTATTTGACGTTGTAGTTGTTGTTGTTGTTTATTTGATGTTGTTTTAGTTGTTGTTGTTTATTTGACGTTGTTGTTGTTTTTTATTTGATGTTGTTGATGTTGACATTATTGTTGTTGTTTTTGTTTATTTGACACTGTTGTTGTTGTTGTTGTTTATTTGACGGTGTTGTTGTTGTTGTTTATTTGACGTTGTTGTTGATGTTGTTATTTATTTGACGTTGTTGTTGTTTATTTGACGTTGTTGTTATTGTTGTTGTTTATTTGACGATGTTGTTGTTGTTATTCATTTGACGTTGTTGTTGTTGTTGTTTATTTGACGTTGTTGTTGTTGTTGTTGTTTATTTGACGTTGTTGTTGTTGTTATTTATTTGACGTTGTTGTTGTTGTTATTGTTTATTTGACGTTGTTGTTGTTGTTTATTTGACGTTGTTATTGTTGTTTATTTGACGTTGTTTTTGTTATTTGACGTTGTTGTTGTATTTGTTGTTGTTGTTGTTGTTTATTTGACGTTGTTGTTATTGTTGCTATTTATTTGACGTTGTTGTTGTTGTTGTTTATTTGACTTTGTTGTTGTTGTTTATTTGACGTTGTTGTTATTGTTGTATTTGTTGTTGATATTGTTGTTGCTTATTTGACGTTGTTGTTATTGTTGTTGTTTATTTGACGTTGTTGTTATTGTTGTTGTTATTCATTTGATGTTGTTGTTGTTGTTTATTTGACATTGTTGTTGTTGTTGTTTATTTGACGTTGTTGTTGTTGTTGTTTTTGTTGTTTATTTGACGTTGTTGTTGTTATTTATTTGACGTTGTTGTTGTTTTATATTTGACGTTGTTGTTGTTGACGTTGTTGTTGTTATTGTTGTTTATTTGACGTTGTTGTTGTTGTTGTTGTTTATTTGATGTTGTTAATGTTGTTGACATTAATGTTGTTGTTTTTGTTGTTTATTTGGCGTTGTTGTTGTTGTTAGTGATTGTTGGTGTTATTGTTGTTGTTATTGTTTATTTGACGTTGTTGTTGTTGTTTTTTTGACGTAGTTGTTGTTGTTGACGTTGTTGTTGTTGTTGTTGTTTATTTGACGTTGTTGTTGTTTTTGTTGTTTATTTGACGTTGTTAATGTTGTTGACGTTGTTGTTGTTGTTGTTTTTGTTGTTTATTTCACGTTGTTGTTGTTATTTGACGTTGTTGTTGTTGTTGTATTTGTTGTTGTTGTTGTTGTTGTTTATTTGACGTTGTATTTGTTGTTGTTGTTGTTGTTGTTTATTTGAAGTTGTTGTTGTTGTTTATTTGACGTTGTTGTTGTTGTTGTTGTTGTTTATTTGACGTTGTTGTTGTTGTTGTTGTTGTTGTTGTTGTTGTTTATTTGATGTTGTTTTAGATGTTGTTGTTTATTTGACGTTGTTGTTGTTTTTTATTTGACGTTGTTGTTGTTGTCATTGTTGTTGTTGTTGTTTATTTGACGTTGTTGTTGTTGTTGTTTATTTGACCTAGTTGTTGTTATTGACGTTGTTGTTGTTGTTGTTGTATATTTGACATTTTGGTTGTTGTTGTTGATGTTGTTGTTGTTTTTTATTTGACGTTGTTTTTGTTGTTGTTTATTTGACGTTGTTGTTGCTGTTATTGTTGTTGTTGTTGTTGTTTATTTGGCATTGTTGTTGTTGTTTATTTGACGTTGTTGTTGTTGTTTATTTGACATTGTTGTTGTTGTTGTTGTTGTATTTGTTGTTGTTGTTATTGTTGTTGCTTATTTGATGTTGTTGTTATTGTTGTTGTTTATTTGACGTTATTGTTGTTGTTAATTATTTGACGTTGTTGTTGTTGTTGTTGTTGTTTATTTGACGTTGTTGTTGTAAATGTTTATTTGATGTTGTTGTTGTTGTTGACATAGTTGTTGTTGTTAATTTGACGTTGTTGTTGTTGTTGACGTTGTTGTTTATTTGACGTTGTTGTTGTTGTTGTTGTTTATTGGACGTTGTTGTTGTTGTTGTTGTTTATTTAACATTGTTGTTGTTGTTGACGGTGTTGTTGTTGTTGATTATTTGACATTGTTGTTGTTGTTGTTATTTATTTGACGTTGTTGTTATTGTTGTTGTTGATTTGACGTTGTTATTATTGTTGTTTATTTGACGTTGTTGTTGTTGTTATTCATTTGACGTTGTTGTTGTTGTTGTTCTTTATTTGACGTTGTTGTTGTTGTTTATTTGATGTTGTTGTTGTTGTTGTCGACATAGTTGTTGTTGTTCATTTGACGTTGTTATTGTTGTTGTTGACGTTGTTGTTTATTTGACGTTGTTGTTGTTGTTGTTTATTTGACGTTGTTGTTGTTGTTGTTTATTTGACGTTGTTGTTGTTGTTGTTTATTGGACATTGTTGTTGTTGTTATTTATTTGATGTTGTTGTTGTTGTTGTTGTTATTTTTTATTTGACGTTGTTGTTGTTGTTGTTTATTTGACGTTGTTATTATTGTTTATTTGACGTTGTTTTTGTTATTTGACGTTGTTGTTGTTGTATTTGTTGTTGTTGTTGTTGCTTATTTGACAATGTTGTTATTGTTGCTATTTATTTGACGTTGTTGTTGTTTATTTGACGTTGTTGTTGTTGGCGTTGTTGTTGTTGTTATTGCTTATTTGACATTGTTGTTGTTGTTTATTTGACGTTGTTGTTGTTGTTGTTGTTGTTTATTTGACGTTGTTGTTGTTGTTGTTTATTTGATGTTGTTTTAGTTGTTGTTGTTTATTTGACGTTGTTGTTGTTTTTTATTTGACGTTGTTGTTGTTGTTGTTGACATTGTTGTCGTTTTTTATTTGACGTTGTTGTTGTTGTTGTTTATTTGACGTTGTTGTTGTTGTTGTTATTGTTGTTGTTGTTGTTGTTTATTTGACGTTGTTGTTGTTGTTTACTTGACGTTGTTGTTGTTGTTGTTGTTGTTTATTTGACGTTGTTGTTGTTGTTATTTATTTGACGTTGTTGTTGTTGTTATTGTTTATTTGACGTTGTTGTTGTTGTTTATTTGACGTTGTTATTGTTGTTTATTTGACGTTGTTTTTGTTATTTGACGTTGTTGTCGTATTTGTTGTTGTTGTTGTTGTTTATTTGACGTTGTTGTTATTGTTGCTATTTATTTGACGTTGTTGTTGTTGTTGTTTATTTGACGTTGTTGTTGTTGTTTATTTGACGTTGTTGTTATTGTTGTATTTGTTGTTGATATTGTTGTTGCTTATTTGACGTTGTTGTTATTGTTGTTGTTTATTTGACGTTGTTGTTATTGTTGTTGTTATTCATTTGACGTTGTTGTTGTTGTTTATTTGACATTGTTGTTGTTGTTGTTGTTTATTTGACGTTGTTGTTGTTGTTGTTTTTGTTGTTTACTTGACGTTGTTGTTGTTATTTATTTGACGTTGTTGTTGTTTTATATTTGACGTTGTTGTTGTTGACGTTGTTGTTGTTATTGTTGTTTATTTGACGTTGTTGTTGTTGTTGTTGTTTATTTGACGTTGTTAATGTTGTTGACATTAATGTTGTTGTTTTTTTGTTTATTTGGCGTTGTTCTTGTTGTTAGTGATTGTTGGTGTTATTGTTGTTGTTATTGTTTATTTGACGTTGTTGTTGTTGTTGTTTTTTTGACGTAGTTGTTGTTGTTGACGTTGTTGTTATTGTTGTTGTTTATTTGACGTTATTGTTGTTGTTGTTATTTATTTGACGTTGTTAATGTTGTTGACGTTGTTGTTGTTGTTTTTGTTGTTTATTTCACGTTGTTGTTGTTATTTGACGTTGTTGTTGTTGTATTTGTTGTTGTTGTTGTTTATTTGACGTTGTATTTGTTGTTGTTGTTGTTGTTGTTTATTTGACGTTGTTGTTGTTGTTGTTTATTTGACGTTGTTGTTATTGTTGTTTATTTGACGTTGTTGTTGTTGTTGTTTATTTGACGTTGTTGTTGTTGTTTATTTGATGTTGTTTTAGATGTTGTTGTTTATTTGACGTTGTTGTTGTTTTTTATTTGACGTTGTTGTTGTTGTCATTGTTGTTGTTGTAGTTTATTTGACGTTGTTGTTGTTGTTTATTTGACCTAGTTGTTGTTATTGACGTTGTTGTTGTTGTTGTTGTTTATTTGACATTTTTGTTGTTGTTGTTGACGTTGTTGTTGTTTTTTATTTGACGTTGTTTTTGTTGTTGTTTATTTGACGTTGTTGTTGCTGTTATTGTTGTTGTTGTTGTTTATTTGACATTGTTGTTGTTGTTTATTTGACGTTATTGTTGTTGTTAATCATTTGACGTTGTTGTTGTTGTTGTTTATTTGACATTGTTGTTGTTGTTGTTTATTTGATGTTGTTGTTGTTGTTGACATAGTTGTTGTTGTTAATTTGACATTGTTGTTGTTGTTGACGTTGTTGTTTATTTGACGTTGTTGTTGTTGTTTATTGGACGTTGTTGTTGTTGTTGTTTATTTGACATTGTTGTTGTTGTTGACAGTGTTGTTGTTGTTGTTATTTATTTGACATTGTTGTTGTTGTTGTTATTTATTTGACATTGTTGTTGTTGTTGTTATTTATTTGACGTTGTTGTTATTGTTGTTGTTTATTTGAAGTTGTTGTTGTTGTTGTTGTTGTTTATTTGACGTTGTTGTTGTTGTTATTCATTTGACGTTGTTGTTGTTGTTGTTGTTGTTTATTTGACGTTGTTGTTGTTGTTGTTTATTTGATGTTGTTGTTGTTGTTTACATAGTTGTTGTTGTTCATTTGACGTTGTTGTTGTTGTTGTTGTTGTTGTTGTTGTTGTTGTTGTTGACGTTGTTGTTTATTTGACGTTGTTGTTGTTGTTTATTTGACGTTGTTGTTGTTGTTGTTTATTTGACGTTGTTGTTGTTGTTTATTTGACGTTGTTATTGTTGTTGTTATTTATTTGACGTTGTTGTTGTTGTTGTTGTTTATTTGACGTTGTTGTTGTTGTTTATTTGATGTTGTTGTTGTTGTTGTTGTTGTTTATTTGACGTTGTTGTTGTTGGCGTTGTTGTTGTTGTTGTTATTGCTTATTGGACATTGTTGTTGTTGTTTATTTGACGTTGTTGTTGTTGTTGTTGTTTATTTGACGTTGTTGTTGTTTTTGTCGTTGTTGTTTATTTGACGTTGTTGTTGTTATTATTCATTTGACGTTGTTGTTGTTGTTGTTTATTTGACGTTATTGTTGTTGTTGTTTATTTGATGTTGTTGTTGTTGTTGTTGACATAGTTGTTGTTGTTCATTTGACGTTGTTGTTATTGTTGTTGTTGTTGTTGATGACGTTGTTGTTTATTTGACGTTGTTTTTGTTGTTGTTGTTGTTGTTGTTTATTTGACGTTGTTGTTGTTGTTGTTTATTTGACGTTGTTGTTGTTGTTTATTTGACGTTGTTATTGTTGTTGTTATTTATTTGACGTTGTTGTTGTTGTTGTTTATTTGACGTTGTTGTTGTTGTTTATTTGACGTTGTTGTTGTTGTTGTTGTTGTTTATTTGACGTTGTTGTTGTTGTTGTTGTTGTTTATTTGACGTTGTTGTTGTTGGCGTTGTTGTTGTTGTTGTTATTGCTTATTTGACATTGTTGTTGTTGTTTATTTGACGTTGTTGTTGTTGTTGTTTATTTGACGTTGTTGTTGTTGTTGTTGTTTATTTGACGTTGTTGTTGTTGTTGTTTATTTGACGTTGTTGTTGTTGTTGTTGTTGTTTATTTGACGTTGTTGTTGTTGTATTTGTTGTTGTTGTTATTGTTGTTGCTAATTTGACGTTGTTGTTATTGTTGTTGTTTATTTGACGTTGTTGTTGTTGTTATTCATTTGACGTTGTTGTTGTTGTTGTTGTTTATTTGACGTTGTTGTTGTTGTTGTTGACATAGTTGTTGTTGTTAATTTGACGTTGTTGTTGTTTTTTGTTGTTGTTGTTGTTGACGTTGTTGTTTATTTGACGTTGTTGTTGTTGTTGTTGTTTATTTGACGTTGTTATTGTTATTGACGTTGTTGTTGTTGTTGTTGTTTATTGGACGTTGTTGTTGTTGTTGTTTATTTGACATTGTTGTTTTTGTTTACGGTGTTGTTGTTGTTGTTGTTGTTTATTTGACATTGTTGTTGTTGTTATTATTTATTTGACGTTGTTGTTGTTGTTTTTTTGACGTTGTTGTTGTTGTTGTTGTTTATTTGACGTTGTTGTTGTTGTTGTTTATTTGACGTTGTTGTTGTTGTTTATTTGATGTTGTTGTTGTTGTTGTTGTTGTTGTTGTTATTGCTTATTTGACATTGTTATTGTTGTTTATTTGACGTTGTTGTTGTTGTTGTTTATTTGACGTTGTTGTTGTTGTTGTTGTTGTTTATTTGATGTTGTTTTAGTTGTTGTTGTTTATTTGACGTTGTTGTTGTTTTTTATTTGACGTTGTTGTTGTTGTCATTGTTGTTGTTGTTGTTCTTTATTTGACCTAGTTGTTGTTATTGACGTTGTTGTTGTTGTTTATTTGACATTTTTGTTGTTGTTGTTGACGTTGTTGTTGTTTTTTATTTGACGTTGTTTTTGTTGTTGTTTATTTGACGTTGTTGTTGCTGTTATTGTTGTTGTTGTTGTTGTTTATTTGACGTTGTTGTAGTTTATTTGACGTTGTTATTGTTGTTGTTGTTGTTTATTTGACATTGTTGTTGTTGTTGTTGTATTTGTTGTTGTTGTTATTGTTGTTGCTTATTTGACGTTGTTGTTATTGTTGTTGTTTATTTGACGTTATTGTTGTTGTTAATCATTTGACGTTGTTGTTGTTGTTGTTGTTGTTGTTGTTGTTGTTTATTTGACGTTGTTGTTGTTGTTTATTTGATGTTGTTGTTGTTGTTGACATAGTTGTTGTTGTTAATTTGACGTTGTTGTTGTTGTTGACGTTGTTGTTTATTTGACGTTGTTGTTGTTGTTTATTGGACGTTGTTGTTGTTGTTGTTGTTTATTTGACATTGTTGTTGTTGACGGTGTTGTTGTTGTTGATTATTTGACATTGTTGTTGTTGTTGTTATTTATTTGACGTTGTTGTTATTGTTGTTGTTTATTTGACGTTGTTGTTGTTGTTGTTTATTTGACGTTGTTGTTGTTGTTCTTCATTTGACGTTGTTGTTGTTGTTGTTTATTTGACGTTATTGTTGTTGTTGTTTATTTGATGTTGTTGTTGTTGTTGTCGACATAGTTGTTGTTGTTCATTTGACGTTGTTGTTGTTGTTGTTGACGTTGTTGTTTATTTGACGTTGTTGTTGTTGTTGTTATTGTTGTTTATTTGACGTTGTTGTTGTTGTTGTTGTTTATTTGACGTTGTTGTTGTTGTTGTTTATTGGACGTTGTTGTTGTTGTTATTTATTTGACGTTGTTGTTGTTGTTGTTATTTTATATTTGACGTTGTTGTTGTTGTTGTTGTTGTTGTTTATTTGACGTTGTTATTATTGTTTATTTGACGTTGTTTTTGTTATTTGACGTTGTTGTTGTTGTATTTGTTGTTGTTGTTGTTGCTTATTTGACGTTGTTGTTATTGTTGCTATTTATTTGACGTTGTTGTTGTTGTTTATTTGACGTTGTTGTTGTTGGCGTTGTTGTTGTTGTTGTTGTTGATGTTGTTTATTTGACGTTGTTGTTGTTGTTTATTTGACATTGTTGTTGTTGTTGTTGACGTTGTTGTTGTTTATTTGACGTTGTAGTTGTTGTTGTTGTTGTTGTTTATTTGATGTTGTTTTAGTTGTTGTTGTTTATTTGACGTTATTGTTGTTTTTTATTTGACGTTGTTGATGTTGACATTATTGTTGTTGTTGTAGTTGTTTATTTGACGTTGTTGTTGTTGTTTATTTGACGTAGTTGTTGTTATTGACGTTGTTGTTGTTGTTGTTGTTTATTTGACGTTTTTGTTGTTGATGTTGTTGTTGTTGTTGTTTTTCATTTGACGTTGTTGTTGTTGTTGTTGTTTATTTAACGTTGTTGTTGTTGTTGTTGTTGTTGTTGTTGTTGTTGTTTATTTGACGTTGTTGTTGTTGTTGTTTATTTGACGTTGTTATTGTTGTTGTTGTTGTTTATTTGACGTTGTTGTTGTTGTTGTTATTTATTTGACGTTGTTGTTGTTGTTGTTGTTATTTTTTATTTGACGTTGTTGTTGTTGTTTATTTGACGTTGTTATTGTTGTTTATTTGACGTTGTTTTTGTTATTTGACGTTGTTGTTATATTTGTTGTTGTTGTTGTTGCTTATTTGACGTTGTTGTTATTGTTGCTATTTATTTGACGTTGTTGTTGTTGTTGTTTATTTGACGTTGTTGTTGTTGTTTATTTGACGTTGTTGTTGTTGTTGTTGTTGTTTATTTGACATTGTTGTTGTTGTTGTATTTGTTGTTGTTGTTATTGTTGTTGCTTATTTGACGTTGTTGTTATTGTTGTTGTTTATTTGACGTTATTGTTGTTGTTAATCATTTGGCGTTGTTGTTGTTGTTGTTGTTTATTTGACGTTGTTGTTGTTGTTGTTTATTTGATGTTGTTGTTGTTGTTGACATAGTTGTTGTTGTTAATTTGACGTTGTTGTTGTTGTTGACGTTGTTGTTTATTTGACGTTGTTGTTGTTGTTTATTGTACGTTTTTGTTGTTTATTGGACGTTGTTGTTGTTTTTTTTCATTTGACGTTGTTGTTGTTGTTATTTTTTTACGTTGTTGTTGTGGTTTATTTGATGTTGTTGTTGTTGTTGACATAGTTGTTGTTGTTAATTTGACGTTGTTTTGTTGTTGACGTTGTTGTTTATTTGACGTTGTTGTTGTTGTTTATTGGACGTTGTTGTTGTTGTTGTTTATTTGACGTTGTTGTTGTTGTTGTTGTTGTTATTTTTTATTTGACGTTGTTGTTGTTGTTTATTTGACGTTGTTATTGTTGTTTATTTGACGTTGTTTTTGTTATTTGACGTTGTTGTTGTTGTATTTGTTGTTGTTGTTGTTGTTGCTTATTTGACGTTGTTGTTATTGTTGCTATTTATTTGACGTTGTTGTTGTTGTTGTTTATTTGTTGTTGTTGTTGTTGTTGTTGTTGTTGTTGTTGTTGTTGTTGTTTATTTGACATTGTTGTTGTTGTTGTATTTGTTGTTGTTGTTATTGTTGTTGCTTATTTGACGTTGTTATTATTGTTGTTGTTTATTTGACGTTATTGTTGTTGTTAATCATTTGACGTTGTTGTTGTTGTTTATTTGACGTTGTTGTTGTTGTTGTTTATTTGATGTTGTTGTTGTTGTTGACATAGTTGTTGTTGTTAATTTGACGTTGTTGTTGTTGTTGACGTTGTTGTTTATTTGACGTTGTTGTTGTTGTTTATTGGACGTTGTTGTTGTTTATTGGACGTTGTTGTTGTTGTTGACGGTGTTGTTATTGTTGTTGTTTATTTGACATTGTTGTTGTTGTTGTTATTTATTTGACGTTGTTGTTGTTGTTTATTTGATGTTGTTGTTGTTGTTGTTTATTTGACGTTGTCGTTGTTTATTTGACGTTGTTGTTGTTGTTTATTTGACGTTGTTGTTGTTGGCGTTGTTGTTGTTATTGCTTATTTGACATTGTTGTTGTTGTTGTTTATTTGACGTTGTTGTTGTTATTGTTTATTTGACGTTGTTGTTGTTGTTTATTTGACGTTGTTGTTGTTGTTGTTTACTTGACTTTGTTGTTATTGATGTTGTTTATTTGACGTTTTTGTTGTTGTTGTTATTTATTTGACGTTATTGTTGTTGTTGTTGTTGTTTATTTGACGTTGTTGTTGTTGTTGACGTTGTTGTTATTGTTGTTGTTTATTTGACGTTGTTGTTGTTGTTGTTTATTTGACGTTGTTGTTGATGTTGTTTATTTGACGTTGTTGTTGTTGATGTTGTTTATTTGACGTTTTTGTTGTTGATGTTGTTGTTGTTGTTGTTTTTCATTGGACGTTGTTGTTGTTGTTGTTTATTTGACGTTCTTGTTGTTGTTGTTGTTTATTTGACGTTGTTGTTGTTGTCGTTGTTATTTTTTATTTGACGTTGTTGTCTTTGTTGTTGTTTATTTGACGTTGTTATTGTTGTTTATTTGACGTTGTTTTTGTTTTTTGACGTTGTTGTTATTGAATTTGTTGTTGTTGTTGTTGCTTATTTGACGTTGTTGTTATTGTTGCTATTTATTTGACGTTGTTGTTGTTGTTGTTGTTTATTTGACGTTGTTGTTGTTGTTGTTGTTTATTTGACGTTGTTGTTGTTGTTGTTGTTGTATTTGTTGTTGTTATTGTTGTTGCTTATTTGACGTTGTTGTTATTGTTGTTGTTTATTTGACGTTGTTGTTATTGTTGTTGTTATTCATTTGACGTTGTTGTTGTTGTTTATTTGACATTGTTGATGTTGTTGTTATTTATTTGACGTTGTTGTTGTTGTTGTTGTTGGTGTAATTGTTTTTGTTGTTTATTTGACTTTGTTGTTGTTATTTATTTGACGTTGTTGTTGTTTTATATTTGACGTTGTTGTTGTTGACGTTGTTGTTGTTGTTGTTTATTTGACGTTGTTGTTGTTGTTGTTGTTGTTTATATGACGTTGTTAATGTTGTTGACATTGTTGTTGTTGTTTTTGTTGTTTATTTGGCGTTGTTGTTGTTAGTGATTGTTGGTGTTGTTGTTGTTATTGTTTATTTAACGTTGTTGTTGTTGTTGTTTATTTGACGTAGTTGTTGTTGTTGACGTTGTTGTTATTGTTGTTGTTTATTTGACGTTGTTGTTGTTGTTGTTTAGTTGACGTTGTTAATGTTGTTGATGTTGTTGTTGTTGTTTTTGTTGTTTATTTCACGTTGTTGTTGTTATTTGACGTTGTTGTTGTTGTATTTGTTATTGTTGTTGTTGTTTATTTGACGTTGTATTTGTTGTTGTTGTTGCTGTTGTTTATTTGACGTTGTTGTTGTTTTTTATTTAACGTTATTGTTGTTATTTATTTGACGTTGTTGTTGTTGTTGTTGTTTATTTGACGTTGTTGTTGTAAATGTTTATTTGATGTTGTTGTTGTTGTTGACATAGTTGTTGTTGTTAATTTGACGTTGTTGTTGTTGTTGACGTTGTTGTTTATTTGACGTTGTTGTTGTTGTTGTTGTTTATTGGACGTTGTTGTTGTTGTTGTTGTTTATTTGACATTGTTGTTGTTGTTGACGGTGTTGTTGTTGTTGATTATTTGACATTGTTGTTGTTGTTGTTATTTATTTGACGTTGTTGTTATTGTTGTTGTTGATTTGACGTTGTTATTATTGTTGTTTATTTGACGTTGTTGTTGTTGTTATTCATTTGACGTTGTTGTTGTTGTTGTTACTGTTTATTTGACGTTGTTGTTGTTGTTGTTTATTTGATGTTGTTGTTGTTGTCGACATAGTTGTTGTTGTTCATTTGACGTTGTTGTTGTTGTTGTTGACGTTGTTGTTTATTTGACGTTGTTGTTGTTGTTGTTGTTGTTGTTTATTTGACGTTGTTGCTGTTGTTGTTTATTTGACGTTGTTGTTGTTGTTGTTTATTGGACATTGTTGTTGTTGTTATTTATTTGATGTTGTTGTTGTTGTTGTTGTTATTTTTTATTTGACGTTGTTGTTGTTGTTGTTTATTTGACGTTGTTATTATTGTTTATTTGACGTTGTTTTTGTTATTTGACGTTGTTGTTGTTGTTGTTGTATTCGTTGTTGTTGTTGTTGCTTATTTGACAATGTTGTTATTGTTGCTATTTATTTGACGTTGTTGTTGTTGGCGTTGTTGTTGTTGTTATTGCTTATTTGACATTGTTGTTGTTGTTTATTTGACGTTGTTGTTGTTGTTGTTGTTGTTTATTTGACGTTGTTGTTGTTGTTGTTTATTTGATGTTGTTTTAGTTGTTGTTGTTTATTTGACGTTGTTGTTGTTTTTTATTTGACGTTGTTGTTGTTGTTGTTGTTGACGTTGTTGTCGTTTTTTATTTGACGTTGTTGTTGTTGTTGTTTATTTGACGTTGTTGTTGTTGTTATTGTTGTTGTTGTTGTTGTTTATTTGACGTTGTTGTTGTTGTTTACTTGACGTTGTTGTTGTTGTTGTTGTTGTTGTTTATTTGACGTTGTTGTTGTTGTTATTTATTTGACGTTGTTGTTGTTGTTGTTATTGTTTATTTGACGTTGTTGTTGTTGTTTATTTGACGTTGTTATTGTTGTTTATTTGACGTTGTTTTTGTTATTTGACGTTGTTGTCGTATTTGTTGTTGTTGTTGTTGTTTATTTGACGTTGTTGTTATTGTTGCTATTTATTTGACGTTGTTGTTGTTGTTGTTTATTTGACGTTGTTGTTGTTGTTTATTTGACGTTGTTGTTATTGTTGTATTTGTTGTTGATATTGTTGTTGCTTATTTGACGTTGTTGTTATTGTTGTTGTTTATTTGACGTTGTTGTTATTGTTGTTGTTATTCATTTGACGTTGTTGTTGTTGTTTATTTGACATTGTTGTTGTTGTTGTTTATTTGACGTTGTTGTTGTTGTTGTTGTTTTTGTTGTTTACTTGACGTTGTTGTTGTTATTTATTTGACGTTTTTGTTGTTTTATATTTGACGTTGTTGTTGTTGACGTTGTTGTTGTTATTGTTGTTTATTTGACGTTGTTGTTGTTGTTGTTTATTTGACGTTGTTAATGTTGTTGACATTAATGTTGTTGTTTTTTTGTTTATTTGGCGTTGTTCTTGTTGTTAGTGATTGTTGGTGTTATTGTTGTTGTTATTGTTTATTTGACGTTGTTGTTGTTGTTTTTTTGACGTAGTTGTTGTTGTTGACGTTGTTGTTATTGTTGTTGTTTATTTGACGTTATTGTTGTTGTTGTTATTTATTTGACGTTGTTAATGTTGTTGACGTTGTTGTTGTTGTTTTTGTTGTTTATTTCACGTTGTTGTTGTTATTTGACGTTGTTGTTGTTGTATTTGTTGTTGTTGTTGTTTATTTGACGTTGTATTTGTTGTTGTTGTTGTTGTTTATTTGACGTTGTTGTTGTTGTTGTTTATTTGACGTTGTTGTTATTGTTGTTTATTTGACGTTGTTGTTGTTGTTGTTTATTTGACGTTGTTGTTGTTGTTTATTTGATGTTGTTTTAGATGTTGTTGTTTATTTGACGTTGTTGTTGTTTTTTAGTTGACGTTGTTGTTGTTGTCATTGTTGTTGTTGTAGTTTATTTGACGTTGTTGTTGTTGTTTATTTGACCTAGTTGTTGTTATTGACGTTGTTGTTGTTGTTGTTGTTTATTTGACATTTTTGTTGTTGTTGTTGACGTTGTTGTTGTTTTTTATTTGACGTTGTTTTTGTTGTTGTTTATTTGACGTTGTTGTTGCTGTTATTGTTGTTGTTGTTGTTTATTTGACATTGTTGTTGTTGTTTATTTGACGTTATTATTGTTGTTAATCATTTGACGTTGTTGTTGTTGTTGTTTATTTGACATTGTTGTTGTTGTTGTTTATTTGATGTTGTTGTTGTTGTTGACATAGTTGTTGTTGTTAATTTGACATTGTTGTTGTTGACGTTGTTGTTTATTTGACGTTGTTGTTGTTGTTTATTGGACGTTGTTGTTGTTGTTGTTTATTTGACATTGTTGTTGTTGACAGTGTTGTTGTTGTTGTTATTTATTTGACATTGTTGTTGTTGTTGTTATTTATTTGACATTGTTGTTGTTGTTATTTATTTGACGTTGTTGTTATTGTTGTTGTTTATTTGACGTTGTTGTTGTTGTTGTTTATTTGACGTTGTTGTTGTTGTTATTCATTTGACGTTGTTGTTGTTGTTGTTGTTGTTTATTTGACGTTGTTGTTGTTGTTGTTGTTTATTTGATGTTGTTGTTGTTGTTGACATAGTTGTTGTTGTTCATTTGACGTTGTTGTTGTTGTTGTTGTTGTTGACGTTGTTGTTTATTTGACGTTGTTGTTGTTGTTTATTTGACGTTGTTGTTGTTGTTGTTTATTTGACGTTGTTGTTGTTGTTGTTTATTTGACGTTGTTATTGTTGTTGTTATTTATTTGACGTTGTTGTTGTTGTTGTTGTTGTTGTTGTTTATTTGACGTTGTTGTTGTTGTTTATTTGACGTTGTTGTTGTTGTTGTTGTTGTTTATTTGACGTTGTTGTTGTTGGCGTTGTTGTTGTTGTTGTTATTGCTTATTGGACATTGTTGTTGTTGTTTATTTGACGTTGTTGTTGTTGTTGTTGTTGTTTATTTGACGTTGTTGTTGTTTTTGTCGTTGTTGTTTATTTGACGTTGTTGTTGTTATTATTCATTTGACGTTGTTGTTGTTGTTTATTTGACGTTATTGTTGTTGTTGTTTATTTGATGTTGTTGTTGTTGTTGTTGACATAGTTGTTGTTGTTCATTTGACGTTGTTGTTATTGTTGTTGTTGTTGTTGATGACGTTGTTGTTTATTTGACGTTGTTTTTGTTGTTGTTGTTGTTGTTGTTTATTTGACGTTGTTGTTGTTGTTGTTTATTTGACGTTGTTGTTGTTGTTTATTTGACGTTGTTATTGTTGTTGTTATTTATTTGACGTTGTTGTTGTTGTTTATTTGACGTTGTTGTTGTTGTTTATTTGACGTTGTTGTTGTTGTTTATTTGACGTTGTTGTTGTTGTTGTTGTTGTTTATTTGACGTTGTTGTTGTTGTTGGCGTTGTTGTTGTTGTTGTTATTGCTTATTTGACATTGTTGTTGTTGTTTATTTGACGTTGTTGTTATTGTTGTTTATTTGACGTTGTTGTTGTTGTTGTTGTTTATTTGACGTTGTTGTTGTTGTTGTTTATTTGACGTTGTTGTTGTTGTTGTTGTTTATTTGACGTTGTTGTTGTTGTATTTGTTGTTGTTGTTATTGTTGTTGCTAATTTGACGTTGTTGTTATTGTTGTTGTTTATTTGACGTTGTTGTTGTTGTTATTCATTTGACGTTGTTGTTGTTGTTGTTTATTTGACGTTGTTGTTGTTGTTGTTGACATAGTTGTTGTTGTTAATTTGACGTTGTTGTTGTTTTTTGTTGTTGTTGTTGTTGACGTTGTTGTTTATTTGACGTTGTTGTTGTTGTTGTTGTTTATTTGACGTTGTTATTGTTATTGACGTTGTTGTTGTTGTTGTTGTTTATTGGACGTTGTTGTTGTTGTTTATTTGACATTGTTGTTTTTGTTTACGGTGTTGTTGTTGTTGTTTTTGTTTATTTGACATTGTTGTTGTTGTTATTATTTATTTGACGTTGTTGTTGTTGTTGTTTATTTGACGTTGTTGTTGTTGTTGTTGTTGTTTATTTGACGTTGTTGTTGTTGTTGTTTATTTGACGTTGTTGTTGTTGTTTATTTGATGTTGTTGTTGTTGTTGTTGTTATTGCTTATTTGACATTGTTATTGTTGTTTATTTGACGTTGTTGTTGTTGTTGTTTATTTGACGTTGTTGTTGTTGTTGTTGTTGTTTATTTGATGTTGTTTTAGTTGTTGTTGTTTATTTGACGTTGTTGTTGTTTTTTATTTGACGTTGTTGTTGTTGTCATTGTTGTTGTTGTTGTTCTTTATTTGACCTAGTTATTGTTATTGACGTTGTTGTTGTTGTTTATTTGACATTTTTGTTGTTGTTGTTGACGTTGTTGTTGTTTTTTATTTGACGTTGTTTTTGTTGTTGTTTATTTGACGTTGTTGTTGCTGTTATTGTTGTTGTTGTTGTTGTTTATTTGACGTTGTTGTAGTTTATTTGACGTTGTTATTGTTGTTGTTGTTGTTTATTTGACATTGTTGTTGTTGTTGTTGTATTTGTTGTTGTTGTTATTGTTGTTGCTTATTTGACGTTGTTGTTATTGTTGTTGTTTATTTGACGTTATTGTTGTTGTTAATCATTTGACGTTGTTGTTGTTGTTGTTGTTGTTGTTGTTTATTTGACGTTGTTGTTGTTGTTTATTTGACGTTGTTGTTGTTGTTGTTTATTTGACGTTGTTGTTGTTGTTCTTCATTTGACGTTGTTGTTGTTGTTGTTTATTTGACGTTATTGTTGTTGTTGTTTATTTGATGTTGTTGTTGTTGTTGTCGACATAGTTGTTGTTGTTCATTTGACGTTGTTGTTGTTGTTGACGTTGTTGTTTATTTGACGTTGTTGTTGTTGTTGTTGTTATTGTTGTTTATTTGACGTTGTTGTTGTTGTTGTTGTTTATTTGACGTTGTTGTTGTTGTTGTTTATTGGACGTTGTTGTTGTTGTTATTTATTTGACGTTGTTGTTGTTGTTGTTATTTTATATTTGACGTTGTTGTTGTTGTTGTTTTTGTTTATTTGACGTTGTTATTATTATTTATTTGACGTTGTTTTTGTTATTGGATGTTTTTGTTGTTTATTGGACGTTGTTGTTGTTGTTTTTCATTTGACGTTGTTGTTGTTGTTATTTTTTTACGTTGTTGTTGTGGTTTATTTGATGTTGTTGTTGTTGTTGACATAGTTGTTGTTGTTAATTTGACGTTGTTGTTGTTGTTGACGTTGTTGTTTATTTGACGTTGTTGTTGTTGTTTATTGGACGTTGTTGTTGTTGTTGTTTATTTGACGTTGTTGTTGTTGTTGTTGTTGTTATTTTTTATTTGACGTTGTTGTTGTTGTTTATTTGACGTTGTTATTGTTGTTTATTTGACGTTGTTTTTGTTATTTGACGTTGTTGTTGTTGTATTTGTTGTTGTTGTTGTTGTTGCTTATTTGACGTTGTTGTTATTGTTGCTATTTATTTGACGTTGTTGTTGTTGTTGTTTATTTGACGTTGTTGTTGTTGTTTATTTGACGTTGTTGTTGTTGTTGTTGTTGTTTATTTGACATTGTTGTTGTTGTTGTATTTGTTGTTGTTGTTATTGTTGTTGCTTATTTGACGTTGTTGTTATTGTTGTTGTTTATTTGACGTTATTGTTGTTGTTAATCATTTGACGTTGTTGTTGTTGTTTATTTGACGTTGTTGTTGTTGTTGTTTATTTGATGTTGTTGTTGTTGTTGTTATTTATTTGACGTTGTTGTTGTTGTTGTTGTTATTTTTTATTTGACGTTGTTGTTGTTGTTGTTTATTTGACGTTGTTGTTGTTGTTGTTTATTTGACGTTGTTATTGTTGTTTATTTGACGTTGTTTTTGTTATTTGACGTTGTTGTTGTTGTATTTGTTGTTGTTGTTGATGCTTATTTGACGTTGTTGTTATTGTTGCTATTTATTTGACGTTCTGTTGTTGTTGTTTATTTGACGTTGTTGTTGTTGTTTATTTGACGTTGTTGTTGTTGTTGTTGTTTATTTGACATTGTTGTTGTTGTATTTGTTGTTGTTGTTATTGTTGTTGCTTATTTGAGGTTGTTGTTATTGTTGTTGTTTATTTGACGTTATTGTTGTTGTTAATCATTTGACGTTGTTGTTGTTGTTGTTTATTTGACGTTGTTGTTGTTGTTGTTTATTTGTAGTTATTGTTGTTGTTTATTTGACGTTGTTATTATTGTTGTTCTTTATTTGACGTTGTTGTTGTTGACGTTGTTGTTGTTGTTTATTTTACGTTGTTGTTGTTATTGTTGTTTATTTGACGTTGTTAATGTTGTTGACATTGTTGTTGTTGTTTATTTGACGTTGTTATTGTTGATGTTGTTTATTTGACGTTTTTGTTGTTGATGTTGTTGTTGTTGTTGTTTTTCATTGGACGTTGTTGTTGTTGTTGTTTATTTGACGTTGTTGTTGTTGTTGTTTATTTGACGTTGTTGTGGTTGTTGTTGTTTATTTGACGTTGTTGTTGTTGTTTATTTGACGTTGTTAATGTTGTTGACATTGTTGTTGTTGTTTATTTGACGTTGTTATTGTTGATGTTGTTTATTTGACGTTTTTGTTGTTGATGTTGTTGTTGTTTTTCATTGGACGTTGTTGTTGTTGTTGTTTATTTGACGTTGTTGTTGTTGTTTATTGGACGTTGTTGTTGTTGTTGTTTATTTGACATTGTTGTTGTTGACAGTGTTGTTGTTGTTGTTATTTATTTGACATTGTTGTTGTTGTTGTTATTTATTTGACATTGTTGTTGTTGTTATTTATTTGACGTTGTTGTTATTGTTGTTGTTTATTTGACGTTGTTGTTGTTGTTGTTTATTTGACGTTGTTGTTGTTGTTATTCATTTGACGTTGTTGTTGTTGTTGTTGTTGTTTATTTGACGTTGTTGTTGTTGTTGTTGTTTATTTGATGTTGTTGTTGTTGTTGACATAGTTGTTGTTGTTCATTTGACGTTGTTGTTGTTGTTGTTGTTGTTGACGTTGTTGTTTATTTGACGTTGTTGTTGTTGTTTATTTGACGTTGTTGTTGTTGTTGTTTATTTGACGTTGTTGTTGTTGTTGTTTATTTGACGTTGTTATTGTTGTTGTTATTTATTTGACGTTGTTGTTGTTGTTGTTGTTGTTGTTGTTTATTTGACGTTGTTGTTGTTGTTTATTTGACGTTGTTGTTGTTGTTGTTGTTGTTTATTTGACGTTGTTGTTGTTGGCGTTGTTGTTGTTGTTGTTATTGCTTATTGGACATTGTTGTTGTTGTTTATTTGACGTTGTTGTTGTTGTTGTTGTTGTTTATTTGACGTTGTTGTTGTTTTTGTCGTTGTTGTTTATTTGACGTTGTTGTTGTTATTATTCATTTGACGTTGTTGTTGTTGTTTATTTGACGTTATTGTTGTTGTTGTTTATTTGATGTTGTTGTTGTTGTTGTTGACATAGTTGTTGTTGTTCATTTGACGTTGTTGTTATTGTTGTTGTTGTTGTTGATGACGTTGTTGTTTATTTGACGTTGTTTTTGTTGTTGTTGTTGTTGTTGTTTATTTGACGTTGTTGTTGTTGTTGTTTATTTGACGTTGTTGTTGTTGTTTATTTGACGTTGTTATTGTTGTTGTTATTTATTTGACGTTGTTGTTGTTGTTTATTTGACGTTGTTGTTGTTGTTTATTTGACGTTGTTGTTGTTGTTTATTTGACGTTGTTGTTGTTGTTGTTGTTGTTTATTTGACGTTGTTGTTGTTGTTGGCGTTGTTGTTGTTGTTGTTATTGCTTATTTGACATTGTTGTTGTTGTTTATTTGACGTTGTTGTTATTGTTGTTTATTTGACGTTGTTGTTGTTGTTGTTGTTTATTTGACGTTGTTGTTGTTGTTGTTTATTTGACGTTGTTGTTGTTGTTGTTGTTTATTTGACGTTGTTGTTGTTGTATTTGTTGTTGTTGTTATTGTTGTTGCTAATTTGACGTTGTTGTTATTGTTGTTGTTTATTTGACGTTGTTGTTGTTGTTATTCATTTGACGTTGTTGTTGTTGTTGTTTATTTGACGTTGTTGTTGTTGTTGTTGACATAGTTGTTGTTGTTAATTTGACGTTGTTGTTGTTTTTTGTTGTTGTTGTTGTTGACGTTGTTGTTTATTTGACGTTGTTGTTGTTGTTGTTGTTTATTTGACGTTGTTATTGTTATTGACGTTGTTGTTGTTGTTGTTGTTTATTGGACGTTGTTGTTGTTGTTTATTTGACATTGTTGTTTTTGTTTACGGTGTTGTTGTTGTTGTTTTTGTTTATTTGACATTGTTGTTGTTGTTATTATTTATTTGACGTTGTTGTTGTTGTTGTTTATTTGACGTTGTTGTTGTTGTTGTTGTTGTTTATTTGACGTTGTTGTTGTTGTTGTTTATTTGACGTTGTTGTTGTTGTTTATTTGATGTTGTTGTTGTTGTTGTTGTTATTGCTTATTTGACATTGTTATTGTTGTTTATTTGACGTTGTTGTTGTTGTTGTTTATTTGACGTTGTTGTTGTTGTTGTTGTTGTTTATTTGATGTTGTTTTAGTTGTTGTTGTTTATTTGACGTTGTTGTTGTTTTTTATTTGACGTTGTTGTTGTTGTCATTGTTGTTGTTGTTGTTCTTTATTTGACCTAGTTATTGTTATTGACGTTGTTGTTGTTGTTTATTTGACATTTTTGTTGTTGTTGTTGACGTTGTTGTTGTTTTTTATTTGACGTTGTTTTTGTTGTTGTTTATTTGACGTTGTTGTTGCTGTTATTGTTGTTGTTGTTGTTGTTTATTTGACGTTGTTGTAGTTTATTTGACGTTGTTATTGTTGTTGTTGTTGTTTATTTGACATTGTTGTTGTTGTTGTTGTATTTGTTGTTGTTGTTATTGTTGTTGCTTATTTGACGTTGTTGTTATTGTTGTTGTTTATTTGACGTTATTGTTGTTGTTAATCATTTGACGTTGTTGTTGTTGTTGTTGTTGTTGTTGTTTATTTGACGTTGTTGTTGTTGTTTATTTGACGTTGTTGTTGTTGTTGTTTATTTGACGTTGTTGTTGTTGTTCTTCATTTGACGTTGTTGTTGTTGTTGTTTATTTGACGTTATTGTTGTTGTTGTTTATTTGATGTTGTTGTTGTTGTTGTCGACATAGTTGTTGTTGTTCATTTGACGTTGTTGTTGTTGTTGACGTTGTTGTTTATTTGACGTTGTTGTTGTTGTTGTTGTTATTGTTGTTTATTTGACGTTGTTGTTGTTGTTGTTGTTTATTTGACGTTGTTGTTGTTGTTGTTTATTGGACGTTGTTGTTGTTGTTATTTATTTGACGTTGTTGTTGTTGTTGTTATTTTATATTTGACGTTGTTGTTGTTGTTGTTTTTGTTTATTTGACGTTGTTATTATTATTTATTTGACGTTGTTTTTGTTATTGGATGTTTTTGTTGTTTATTGGACGTTGTTGTTGTTGTTTTTCATTTGACGTTGTTGTTGTTGTTATTTTTTTACGTTGTTGTTGTGGTTTATTTGATGTTGTTGTTGTTGTTGACATAGTTGTTGTTGTTAATTTGACGTTGTTGTTGTTGTTGACGTTGTTGTTTATTTGACGTTGTTGTTGTTGTTTATTGGACGTTGTTGTTGTTGTTGTTTATTTGACGTTGTTGTTGTTGTTGTTGTTGTTATTTTTTATTTGACGTTGTTGTTGTTGTTTATTTGACGTTGTTATTGTTGTTTATTTGACGTTGTTTTTGTTATTTGACGTTGTTGTTGTTGTATTTGTTGTTGTTGTTGTTGTTGCTTATTTGACGTTGTTGTTATTGTTGCTATTTATTTGACGTTGTTGTTGTTGTTGTTTATTTGACGTTGTTGTTGTTGTTTATTTGACGTTGTTGTTGTTGTTGTTGTTGTTTATTTGACATTGTTGTTGTTGTTGTATTTGTTGTTGTTGTTATTGTTGTTGCTTATTTGACGTTGTTGTTATTGTTGTTGTTTATTTGACGTTATTGTTGTTGTTAATCATTTGACGTTGTTGTTGTTGTTTATTTGACGTTGTTGTTGTTGTTGTTTATTTGATGTTGTTGTTGTTGTTGTTATTTATTTGACGTTGTTGTTGTTGTTGTTGTTATTTTTTATTTGACGTTGTTGTTGTTGTTGTTTATTTGACGTTGTTATTGTTGTTTATTTGACGTTGTTTTTGTTATTTGACGTTGTTGTTGTTGTATTTGTTGTTGTTGTTGATGCTTATTTGACGTTGTTGTTATTGTTGCTATTTATTTGACGTTCTGTTGTTGTTGTTTATTTGACGTTGTTGTTGTTGTTTATTTGACGTTGTTGTTGTTGTTGTTGTTTATTTGACATTGTTGTTGTTGTATTTGTTGTTGTTGTTATTGTTGTTGCTTATTTGAGGTTGTTGTTATTGTTGTTGTTTATTTGACGTTATTGTTGTTGTTAATCATTTGACGTTGTTGTTGTTGTTGTTTATTTGACGTTGTTGTTGTTGTTGTTTATTTGTAGTTATTGTTGTTGTTTATTTGACGTTGTTATTATTGTTGTTCTTTATTTGACGTTGTTGTTGTTGACGTTGTTGTTGTTGTTTATTTTACGTTGTTGTTGTTATTGTTGTTTATTTGACGTTGTTAATGTTGTTGACATTGTTGTTGTTGTTTATTTGACGTTGTTAATGTTGATGTTGTTTATTTGACGTTTTTGTTGTTGATGTTGTTGTTGTTGTTGTTTTTCATTGGACGTTGTTGTTGTTGTTGTTTATTTGACGTTGTTGTTGTTGTTGTTTATTTGACGTTGTTGTGGTTGTTGTTGTTTATTTGACGTTGTTGTTGTTGTTTATTTGACGTTGTTAATGTTGTTGACATTGTTGTTGTTGTTTATTTGACGTTGTTATTGTTGATGTTGTTTATTTGACGTTTTTGTTGTTGATGTTGTTGTTGTTTTTCATTGGACGTTGTTGTTGTTGTTGTTTATTTGACGTTGTTGTTGTTGTTGTTGTTTATTTGACGTTGTTGTTGTTGTTGTTTATTTGACGTTGTTGTTGTTTATTTGACGTTGTTGTTGTTGTTGTTATTTATTTGACGTTGTTGTTGTTGTTGTTGTTATTTTTGTTTATTTGACGTTGTTATTGTTGTTTATTTGACGTTGTTTTTGTTATTTGACGTTGTTGTTGTTGTATTTGTTGTTGTTGTTGATGCTTATTTGACGTTGTTGTTATTGTTGCTATTTATTTGACGTTGTGTTGTTGTTGTTTATTTGACGTTGTTGTTGTTGTTTATTTGACGTTGTTGTTGTTGTTGTTGTTGTTTATTTGACATTGTTGTTGTTGTTGTATTTGTTGTTGTTGTTATTGTTGTTGCTTATTTGAGGTTGTTGTTATTGTTGTTGTTTATTTGACGTTATTGTTGTTGTTAATCATTTGACGTTGTTGTTGTTGTTGTTTATTTGACGTTGTTGTTGTTGTTGTTGTTTATTTGTAGTTATTGTTGTTGTTTATTTGACGTTGTTATTATTGTTGTTCTTTATTTGACGTTGTTGTTGTTGTTGACGTTGTTGTTGTTGTTTATTTTACGTTGTTGTTGTTATTGTTGTTTATTTGACGTTGTTAATGTTGTTGACATTGTTGTTGTTGTTTATTTGACGTTGTTATTGTTGATGTTGTTTATTTGACGTTTTTGTTGTTGATGTTGTTGTTGTTGTTGTTGTTTTTCATAGGACGTTGTTGTTGTTGTTGTTGTTTATTTGACGTTGTTGTTGTTGTTGTTGTTTATTTGACGTTGTTGTGGTTGTTGTTGTTTATTTGACGTTGTTGTTGTTGTTTATTTGACGTTGTTAATGTTGTTGACATTGTTGTTGTTGTTTATTTGACGTTGTTATTGTTGATGTTGTTTATTTGACGTTTTTGTTGTTGATGTTGTTGTTGTTTTTCATTGGACGTTGTTGTTGTTGTTGTTTATTTGACGTTGTTGTTGTTGTTGTTGTTTATTTGACGTTGTTGTTGTTGTTGTTTATTTGACGTTGTTGTTGTTGTTTATTTGACGTTGTTGTTGTTGTTGTTATTTATTTGACGTTGTTGTTGTTGTTGTTGTTATTTTTTATTTGACGTTGTTGTTTTTGTTGTTGTTTATTTGACGTTGTTATTGTTGTTTATTTGACGTTGTTTTTGTTATTTGACGTTGTTGTTATTGAATTTGTTGTTGTTGTTGTTGCTTATTTGACATTATTGTTATTGTTGCTATTTATTTGACGTTGTTGTTGTTTATTTGACATTGTTGTTGTTGTTGTTTATTTGACGTTGTTGTTGTTGTATTTGTTGTTGTTATTGTTGTTGCTTATTTGACGTTGTTGTTATTGTTGTTGTTTATTTGACGTTGTTGTTATTGTTGTTGTTATTCATTTGACGTTGTTGTTGTTGTTTATTTGACATTGTTGTTGTTGTTGTTTATTTGACGTTGTTGTTGTTGTTGTTGTTGTTGTTTTTGTTGTTTATTTGACATTGTTGTTGTTATTTATTTGACGTTGTTGTTGTTTTATATTTGACGTTGTTGTTGTTGACGTTGTTGTTGTTGTTGTTGTTTATTTGACGTTGTTGTTGTTGTTGTTGTTTATTTGACGTTGTTAATGTTGTTGACATTGTTGTTGTTGTTTTTGTTGTTTATTTGGCGTTGTTGTTGTTGTTAGTGATTGTTGGTGTTGTTGTTGTTGTTATTGTTTATTTAACGTTGTTGTTGTGGTTTATTTGACGTAGTTATTGTTGTTGACGTTGTTGTTGTTGTTGTTGTTTATTTGACGATGTTGTTGTTGTTGTTGTTTATTTGACGTTGTTAATGTTGTTGACGTTTTTGTTGTTGTTTTTATTGTTTATTTGGCGTTGTTGTTGTTAGTGATTGTTGGTGTTGTTGTTGTTATTGTTTATTTAACGTTGTTGTTGTTGTTTATTTGACGTAGTTGTTGTTGTTGACGTTGTTGTTATTGTTGTTGTTTATTTGACGTTGTTGTTGTTGTTGTTGTTTATTTGACGTTGTTAATGTTGTTGATGTTGTTGTTGTTGTTTTTGTTGTTTATTTCACGTTGTTGTTGTTATTTGACGTTGTTGTTGTTGTATTTGTTAATGTTGTTGTTGTTTATTTGACGTTGTATTTGTTGTTGTTGTTGTTGTTGTTGTTGTTTATTTGACGTTGTTGTTGTTATTTATTTGACGTTATTGTTGTTGTTTATTTGACGTTGTTAACGTTGTTGTTGTTGATGACGTTATTGTTGTTGTTGTTTATTTGACATTGTTGTTGTTGTTTATTTGACGTTGTTGTTGTTGTTTATTTGACGTAGTTGTTGTTATTGACGTTGTTGGTTTTGTTGTTGTTTATCTGACGTTTTTGTTGTTGAAGTTGTTGTTGTTGTTGTTTTTCATTTGACGTTGTTGTTGTTGTTGTTTATTTGACGTTGTTGTTGTTGTTGTTGTTGTTGTTGTTGTTTATTTGACGTTGTTGTTGTTGTTGTTTATTTGACGTTGTTGTTGTTGTTGTTTATTTGACATTGTTGTTGTTGTTGTTATTTATTTGACGTTGTTGTTGTTGTTGTTGTTATTTTTTATTTGACGTTGTTGTTGTTGTTGTTGTTTATTTGACGTTGTTATTGTTGTTTATTTGACGTTGTTTTTGTTATTTGACGTTGTTGTTGTTGTATTTGTTGTTGTTGTTGATGCTTATTTGACGTTGTTGTTATTGTTGCTATTTATTTGACGTTGTGTTGTTGTTGTTTATTTGACGTTGTTGTTGTTGTTTATTTAACGTTGTTGTTGTTGTTGTTGTTGTTTATTTGACATTGTTGTTGTTGTTGTATTTGTTGTTGTTGTTATTGTTGTTGCTTATTTGAGGTTGTTGTTATTGTTGTTGTTTATTTGACGTTATTGTTGTTGTTAATCATTTGACGTTGTTGTTGTTGTTGTTTATTTGACGTTGTTGTTGTTGTTGTTGTTTATTTGTAGTTATTGTTGTTGTTTATTTGACGTTGTTATTATTGTTGTTCTTTATTTGACGTTGTTGTTGTTGTTGACGTTGTTGTTGTTGTTTATTTTACATTGTTGTTGTTATTGTTGTTTATTTGACGTTGTTAATGTTGTTGACATTGTTGTTGTTGTTTATTTGACGTTGTTATTGTTGATGTTGTTTATTTGACGTTTTTGTTGTTGATGTTGTTGTTGTTGTTGTTTTTCATTGGACGTTGTTGTTGTTGTTGTTGTTTATTTGACGTTGTTGTTGTTGTTGTTGTTTATTTGACGTTGTTGTGGTTGTTGTTGTTTATTTGACGTTGTTGTTGTTGTTTATTTGACGTTGTTAATGTTGTTGACATTGTTGTTGTTGTTTATTTGACGTTGTTATTGTTGATGTTGTTTATTTGACGTTTTTGTTGTTGATGTTGTTGTTGTTTTTCATTGGACGTTGTTGTTGTTGTTGTTTATTTGACGTTGTTGTTGTTGTTGTTGTTTATTTGACGTTGTTGTTGTTGTTGTTTATTTGACGTTGTTGTTGTTGTTTATTTGACGTTGTTGTTGTTGTTGTTATTTATTTGACGTTGTTGTTGTTGTGGTTGTTATTTTTTATTTGACGTTGTTGTTTTTGTTGTTGTTTATTTGACGTTGTTATTGTTGTTTATTTGACGTTGTTTTTGTTATTTGACGTTGTTGTTATTGAATTTGTTGTTGTTGTTGTTGCTTATTTGACATTATTGTTATTGTTGCTATTTATTTGACGTTGTTGTTGTTTATTTGACATTGTTGTTGTTGTTGTTTATTTGACGTTGTTGTTGTTGTATTTGTTGTTGTTATTGTTGTTGCTTATTTGACGTTGTTGTTATTGTTGTTGTTTATTTGACGTTGTTGTTATTGTTGTTGTTATTCATTTGACGTTGTTGTTGTTGTTTATTTGACATTGTTGTTGTTGTTGTTTATTTGACGTTGTTGTTGTTGTTGTTGTTGTTGTTTTTGTTGTTTATTTGACATTGTTGTTGTTATTTATTTGACATTGTTGTTGTTTTATATTTGACGTTGTTGTTGTTGACGTTGTTGTTGTTGTTGTTGTTTATTTGACGTTGTTGTTGTTGTTGTTGTTGTTTATTTGACGTTGTTAATGTTGTTGACATTGTTGTTGTTGTTTTTGTTGTTTATTTGGCGTTGTTGTTGTTGTTAGTGATTGTTGGTGTTGTTGTTGTTGTTATTGTTTATTTAACGTTGTTGTTGTGGTTTATTTGACGTAGTTATTGTTGTTGACGTTGTTGTTGTTGTTGTTGTTTATTTGACGCTGTTGTTGTTGTTGTTGTTATTTTTTATTTGACGTTGTTGTTGTTGTTGTTTATTTGACGTTGTTATTGTTGTTTATTTGACGTTGTTTTTGTTATTTGACGTTGTTGTTGTTGTATTTGTTGTTGTTGTTGATGCTTATTTGACGTTGTTGTTATTGTTGCTATTTATTTGACGTTGTGTTGTTGTTGTTTATTTGACGTTGTTGTTGTTGTTTATTTGACGTTGTTGTTGTTGTTGTTGTTGTTTATTTGACATTGTTGTTGTTGTTGTATTTGTTGTTGTTGTTATTGTTGTTGCTTATTTGAGGTTGTTGTTATTGTTGTTGTTTATTTGACGTTATTGTTGTTGTTAATCATTTGACGTTGTTGTTGTTGTTGTTTATTTGACGTTGTTGTTGTTGTTGTTGTTTATTTGTAGTTATTGTTGTTGTTTATTTGACGTTGTTATTATTGTTGTTCTTTATTTGACGTTGTTGTTGTTGTTGACGTTGTTGTTGTTGTTTATTTTACGTTGTTGTTGTTATTGTTGTTTATTTGACGTTGTTAATGTTGTTGACATTGTTGTTGTTGTTTATTTGACGTTGTTATTGTTGATGTTGTTTATTTGACGTTTTTGTTGTTGATGTTGTTGTTGTTGTTGTTGTTTTTCATAGGACGTTGTTGTTGTTGTTGTTGTTGTTTATTTGACGTTGTTGTTGTTGTTGTTGTTTATTTGACGTTGTTGTGGTTGTTGTTGTTTATTTGACGTTGTTGTTGTTGTTTATTTGACGTTGTTAATGTTGTTGACATTGTTGTTGTTGTTTATTTGACGTTGTTATTGTTGATGTTGTTTATTTGACGTTTTTGTTGTTGATGTTGTTGTTGTTTTTCATTGGACGTTGTTGTTGTTGTTGTTTATTTGACGTTGTTGTTGTTGTTGTTGTTTATTTGACGTTGTTGTTGTTGTTGTTTATTTGACGTTGTTGTTGTTGTTTATTTGACGTTGTTGTTGTTGTTGTTATTTATTTGACGTTGTTGTTGTTGTGGTTGTTATTTTTTATTTGACGTTGTTGTTTTTGTTGTTGTTTATTTGACGTTGTTATTGTTGTTTATTTGACGTTGTTTTTGTTATTTGACGTTGTTGTTATTGAATTTGTTGTTGTTGTTGTTGCTTATTTGACATTATTGTTATTGTTGCTATTTATTTGACGTTGTTGTTGTTTATTTGACATTGTTGTTGTTGTTGTTTATTTGACGTTGTTGTTGTTGTATTTGTTGTTGTTATTGTTGTTGCTTATTTGACGTTGTTGTTATTGTTGTTGTTTATTTGACGTTGTTGTTATTGTTGTTGTTATTCATTTGACGTTGTTGTTGTTGTTTATTTGACATTGTTGTTGTTGTTGTTTATTTGACGTTGTTGTTGTTGTTGTTGTTGTTTATTTGACATTGTTGTTGTTATTTATTTGACATTGTTGTTGTTTTATATTTGACGTTGTTGTTGTTGACGTTGTTGTTGTTGTTGTTGTTTATTTGACGTTGTTGTTGTTGTTGTTGTTGTTTATTTGACGTTGTTAATGTTGTTGACATTGTTGTTGTTGTTTTTGTTGTTTATTTGGCGTTGTTGTTGTTGTTAGTGATTGTTGGTGTTGTTGTTGTTGTTATTGTTTATTTAACGTTGTTGTTGTGGTTTATTTGACGTAGTTATTGTTGTTGACGTTGTTGTTGTTGTTGTTGTTTATTTGACGCTGTTGTTGTTGTTGTTGTTATTTTTTATTTGACGTTGTTGTTGTTGTTGTTTATTTGACGTTGTTATTGTTGTTTATTTGACGTTGTTTTTGTTATTTGACGTTGTTGTTGTTGTATTTGTTGTTGTTGTTGATGCTTATTTGACGTTGTTGTTATTGTTGCTATTTATTTGACGTTGTGTTGTTGTTGTTTATTTGACGTTGTTGTTGTTGTTTATTTGACGTTGTTGTTGTTGTTGTTGTTGTTTATTTGACATTGTTGTTGTTGTTGTATTTGTTGTTGTTGTTATTGTTGTTGCTTATTTGAGGTTGTTGTTATTGTTGTTGTTTATTTGACGTTATTGTTGTTGTTAATCATTTGACGTTGTTGTTGTTGTTGTTTATTTGACGTTGTTGTTGTTGTTGTTGTTTATTTGTAGTTATTGTTGTTGTTTATTTGACGTTGTTATTATTGTTGTTCTTTATTTGACGTTGTTGTTGTTGTTGACGTTGTTGTTGTTGTTTATTTTACGTTGTTGTTGTTATTGTTGTTTATTTGACGTTGTTAATGTTGTTGACATTGTTGTTGTTGTTTATTTGACGTTGTTATTGTTGATGTTGTTTATTTGACGTTTTTGTTGTTGATGTTGTTGTTGTTGTTGTTGTTTTTCATAGGACGTTGTTGTTGTTGTTGTTGTTTATTTGACGTTGTTGTTGCTGTTGTTGTTTATTTGACGTTGTTGTGGTTGTTGTTGTTTATTTGACGTTGTTGTTGTTGTTTATTTGACGTTGTTAATGTTGTTGACATTGTTGTTGTTGTTTATTTGACGTTGTTATTGTTGATGTTGTTTATTTGACGTTTTTGTTGTTGATGTTGTTGTTGTTTTTCATTGGACGTTGTTGTTGTTGTTGTTTATTTGACGTTGTTGTTGTTGTTGTTGTTTATTTGACGTTGTTGTTGTTGTTGTTTATTTGACGTTGTTGTTGTTGTTTATTTGACGTTGTTGTTGTTGTTGTTATTTATTTGACGTTGTTGTTGTTGTGGTTGTTATTTTTTATTTGACGTTGTTGTTTTTGTTGTTGTTTATTTGACGTTGTTATTGTTGTTTATTTGACGTTGTTTTTGTTATTTGACGTTGTTGTTATTGAATTTGTTGTTGTTGTTGTTGCTTATTTGACATTATTGTTATTGTTGCTATTTATTTGACGTTGTTGTTGTTTATTTGACATTGTTGTTGTTGTTGTTTATTTGACGTTGTTGTTGTTGTATTTGTTGTTGTTATTGTTGTTGCTTATTTGACGTTGTTGTTATTGTTGTTGTTTATTTGACGTTGTTGTTATTGTTGTTGTTATTCATTTGACGTTGTTGTTGTTGTTTATTTGACATTGTTGTTGTTGTTGTTTATTTGACGTTGTTGTTGTTGTTGTTGTTGTTGTTTTTGTTGTTTATTTGACATTGTTGTTGTTATTTATTTGACATTGTTGTTGTTTTATATTTGACGTTGTTGTTGTTGACGTTGTTGTTGTTGTTGTTGTTTATTTGACGTTGTTGTTGTTGTTGTTGTTTATTTGACGTTGTTAATGTTGTTGACATTGTTGTTGTTGTTTTTGTTGTTTATTTGGCGTTGTTGTTGTTGTTAGTGATTGTTGGTGTTGTTGTTGTTGTTATTGTTTATTTAACGTTGTTGTTGTGGTTTATTTGACGTAGTTATTGTTGTTGACGTTGTTGTTGTTGTTGTTGTTTATTTGACGCTGTTGTTGTTGTTGTTGTTATTTTTTATTTGACGTTGTTGTTGTTGTTGTTTATTTGACGTTGTTATTGTTGTTTATTTGACGTTGTTTTTGTTATTTGACGTTGTTGTTGTTGTATTTGTTGTTGTTGTTGATGCTTATTTGACGTTGTTGTTATTGTTGCTATTTATTTGACGTTGTGTTGTTGTTGTTTATTTGACGTTGTTGTTGTTGTTTATTTGACGTTGTTGTTGTTGTTGTTGTTGTTTATTTGACATTGTTGTTGTTGTTGTATTTGTTGTTGTTGTTATTGTTGTTGCTTATTTGAGGTTGTTGTTATTGTTGTTGTTTATTTGACGTTATTGTTGTTGTTAATCATTTGACGTTGTTGTTGTTGTTGTTGTTTATTTGACGTTGTTGTTGTTGTTGTTGTTTATTTGTAGTTATTGTTGTTGTTTATTTGACGTTGTTATTATTGTTGTTCTTTATTTGACGTTGTTGTTGTTGTTGACGTTGTTGTTGTTGTTTATTTTACGTTGTTGTTGTTATTGTTGTTTATTTGACGTTGTTAATGTTGTTGACATTGTTGTTGTTGTTTATTTGACGTTGTTATTGTTGATGTTGTTTATTTGACGTTTTTGTTGTTGATGTTGTTGTTGTTGTTGTTGTTTTTCATAGGACGTTGTTGTTGTTGTTGTTGTTTATTTGACGTTGTTGTTGTTGTTGTTGTTTATTTGACGTTGTTGTGGTTGTTGTTGTTTATTTGACGTTGTTGTTGTTGTTTATTTGACGTTGTTAATGTTGTTGACATTGTTGTTGTTGTTTATTTGACGTTGTTATTGTTGATGTTGTTTATTTGACGTTTTTGTTGTTGATGTTGTTGTTGTTTTTCATTGGACGTTGTTGTTGTTGTTGTTTATTTGACGTTGTTGTTGTTGTTGTTGTTTATTTGACGTTGTTGTTGTTGTTGTTTATTTGACGTTGTTGTTGTTGTTTATTTGACGTTGTTGTTGTTGTTGTTATTTATTTGACGTTGTTGTTGTTGTGGTTGTTATTTTTTATTTGACGTTGTTGTTTTTGTTGTTGTTTATTTGACGTTGTTATTGTTGTTTATTTGACGTTGTTTTTGTTATTTGACGTTGTTGTTATTGAATTTGTTGTTGTTGTTGTTGCTTATTTGACATTATTGTTATTGTTGCTATTTATTTGACGTTGTTGTTGTTTATTTGACATTGTTGTTGTTGTTGTTTATTTGACGTTGTTGTTGTTGTATTTGTTGTTGTTATTGTTGTTGCTTATTTGACGTTGTTGTTATTGTTGTTGTTTATTTGACGTTGTTGTTATTGTTGTTGTTATTCATTTGACGTTGTTGTTGTTGTTTATTTGACATTGTTGTTGTTGTTGTTTATTTGACGTTGTTGTTGTTGTTGTTGTTGTTGTTTTTGTTGTTTATTTGACATTGTTGTTGTTATTTATTTGACATTGTTGTTGTTTTATATTTGACGTTGTTGTTGTTGACGTTGTTGTTGTTGTTGTTGTTTATTTGACGTTGTTGTTGTTGTTGTTGTTGTTTATTTGACGTTGTTAATGTTGTTGACATTGTTGTTGTTGTTTTTGTTGTTTATTTGGCGTTGTTGTTGTTGTTAGTGATTGTTGGTGTTGTTGTTGTTGTTATTGTTTATTTAACGTTGTTGTTGTGGTTTATTTGACGTAGTTATTGTTGTTGACGTTGTTGTTGTTGTTGTTGTTTATTTGACGCTGTTGTTGTTGTTGTTGTTGTTATTTTTTATTTGACGTTGTTGTTGTTGTTGTTTATTTGACGTTGTTATTGTTGTTTATTTGACGTTGTTTTTGTTATTTGACGTTGTTGTTGTTGTATTTGTTGTTGTTGTTGATGCTTATTTGACGTTGTTGTTATTGTTGCTATTTATTTGACGTTGTGTTGTTGTTGTTTATTTGACGTTGTTGTTGTTGTTTATTTGACGTTGTTGTTGTTGTTGTTGTTGTTTATTTGACATTGTTGTTGTTGTTGTATTTGTTGTTGTTGTTATTGTTGTTGCTTATTTGAGGTTGTTGTTATTGTTGTTGTTTATTTGACGTTATTGTTGTTGTTAATCATTTGACGTTGTTGTTGTTGTTGTTTATTTGACGTTGTTGTTGTTGTTGTTGTTTATTTGTAGTTATTGTTGTTGTTTATTTGACGTTGTTATTATTGTTGTTCTTTATTTGACGTTGTTGTTGTTGTTGACGTTGTTGTTGTTGTTTATTTTACGTTGTTGTTGTTATTGTTGTTTATTTGACGTTGTTAATGTTGTTGACATTGTTGTTGTTGTTTATTTGACGTTGTTATTGTTGATGTTGTTTATTTGACGTTTTTGTTGTTGATGTTGTTGTTGTTGTTGTTGTTTTTCATAGGACGTTGTTGTTGTTGTTGTTGTTTATTTGACGTTGTTGTTGTTGTTGTTGTTTATTTGACGTTGTTGTGGTTGTTGTTGTTTATTTGACGTTGTTGTTGTTGTTTATTTGACGTTGTTAATGTTGTTGACATTGTTGTTGTTGTTTATTTGACGTTGTTATTGTTGATGTTGTTTATTTGACGTTTTTGTTGTTGATGTTGTTGTTGTTTTTCATTGGACGTTGTTGTTGTTGTTGTTTATTTGACGTTGTTGTTGTTGTTGTTGTTTATTTGACGTTGTTGTTGTTGTTGTTTATTTGACGTTGTTGTTGTTGTTTATTTGACGTTGTTGTTGTTGTTGTTATTTATTTGACGTTGTTGTTGTTGTTGTTGTTATTTTTTATTTGACGTTGTTGTTTTTGTTGTTGTTTATTTGACGTTGTTATTGTTGTTTATTTGACGTTGTTTTTGTTATTTGACGTTGTTGTTATTGAATTTGTTGTTGTTGTTGTTGCTTATTTGACATTATTGTTATTGTTGCTATTTATTTGACGTTGTTGTTGTTTATTTGACATTGTTGTTGTTGTTGTTTATTTGACGTTGTTGTTGTTGTATTTGTTGTTGTTATTGTTGTTGCTTATTTGACGTTGTTGTTATTGTTGTTGTTTATTTGACGTTGTTGTTATTGTTGTTGTTATTCATTTGACGTTGTTGTTGTTGTTTATTTGACATTGTTGTTGTTATTGTTTATTTGACGTTGTTGTTGTTGTTGTTGTTGTTGTTTTTGTTGTTTATTTGACATTGTTGTTGTTATTTATTTGACGTTGTTGTTGTTTTATATTTGACGTTGTTGTTGTTGACGTTGTTGTTGTTGTTGTTGTTTATTTGACGTTGTTGTTGTTGTTGTTGTTGTTTATTTGACGTTGTTAATGTTGTTGACATTGTTGTTGTTGTTTTTGTTGTTTATTTGGCGTTGTTGTTGTTGTTAGTGATTGTTGGTGTTGTTGTTGTTGTTATTGTTTATTTAACGTTGTTGTTGTGGTTTATTTGACGTAGTTATTGTTGTTGACGTTGTTGTTGTTGTTGTTGTTTATTTGACGATGTTGTTGTTGTTGTTGTTTATTTGACGTTGTTAATGTTGTTGACGTTTTTGTTGTTGTTTTTATTGTTTATTTGGCGTTGTTGTTGTTAGTGATTGTTGGTGTTGTTGTTGTTATTGTTTATTTAACGTTGTTGTTGTTGTTTATTTGACGTAGTTGTTGTTGTTGACGTTGTTGTTATTGTTGTTGTTTATTTGACGTTGTTGTTGTTGTTGTTGTTTATTTGACGTTGTTAATGTTGTTGATGTTGTTGTTGTTGTTTTTGTTGTTTATTTCACGTTGTTGTTGTTATTTGACGTTGTTGTTGTTGTATTTGTTAATGTTGTTGTTGTTTATTTGACGTTGTATTTGTTGTTGTTGTTGTTGTTGTTGTTGTTGTTTATTTGACGTTGTTGTTGTTATTTATTTGACGTTATTGTTGTTGTTTATTTGACGTTGTTAACGTTGTTGTTGTTGATGACGTTATTGTTGTTGTTGTTTATTTGACGTTGTTGTTGTTGTTTATTTGACGTTGTTGTTGTTGTTTATTTGACGTAGTTGTTGTTATTGACGTTGTTGGTTTTGTTGTTGTTTATCTGACGTTTTTGTTGTTGAAGTTGTTGTTGTTGTTGTTTTTCATTTGACGTTGTTGTTGTTGTTGTTGTTTATTTGACGTTGTTGTTGTTGTTGTTGTTGTTGTTGTTTATTTGACGTTGTTGTTGTTGTTGTTTATTTGACGTTGTTGTTGTTGTTGTTTATTTGACATTGTTGTTGTTGTTGTTATTTATTTGACGTTGTTGTTGTTGTTGTTGTTATTTTTTATTTGACGTTGTTGTTGTTGTTGTTGTTTATTTGACGTTGTTATTGTTGTTTATTTGACGTTGTTTTTGTTATTTGACGTTGTTGTTGTTGTATTTGTTGTTGTTGTTGATGCTTATTTGACGTTGTTGTTATTGTTGCTATTTATTTGACGTTGTGTTGTTGTTGTTTATTTGACGTTGTTGTTGTTGTTTATTTGACGTTGTTGTTGTTGTTGTTGTTGTTTATTTGACATTGTTGTTGTTGTTGTATTTGTTGTTGTTGTTATTGTTGTTGCTTATTTGAGGTTGTTGTTATTGTTGTTGTTTATTTGACGTTATTGTTGTTGTTAATCATTTGACGTTGTTGTTGTTGTTGTTTATTTGACGTTGTTGTTGTTGTTGTTGTTTATTTGTAGTTATTGTTGTTGTTTATTTGACGTTGTTATTATTGTTGTTCTTTATTTGACGTTGTTGTTGTTGTTGACGTTGTTGTTGTTGTTTATTTTACGTTGTTGTTGTTATTGTTGTTTATTTGACGTTGTTAATGTTGTTGACATTGTTGTTGTTGTTTATTTGACGTTGTTATTGTTGATGTTGTTTATTTGACGTTTTTGTTGTTGATGTTGTTGTTGTTGTTGTTTTTCATTGGACGTTGTTGTTGTTGTTGTTGTTTATTTGACGTTGTTGTTGTTGTTGTTGTTTATTTGACGTTGTTGTGGTTGTTGTTGTTTATTTGACGTTGTTGTTGTTGTTTATTTGACGTTGTTAATGTTGTTGACATTGTTGTTGTTGTTTATTTGACGTTGTTATTGTTGATGTTGTTTATTTGACGTTTTTGTTGTTGATGTTGTTGTTGTTTTTCATTGGACGTTGTTGTTGTTGTTGTTTATTTGACGTTGTTGTTGTTGTTGTTGTTTATTTGACGTTGTTGTTGTTGTTGTTTATTTGACGTTGTTGTTGTTGTTTATTTGACGTTGTTGTTGTTGTTGTTATTTATTTGACGTTGTTGTTGTTGTTGTTGTTATTTTTTATTTGACGTTGTTGTTTTTGTTGTTGTTTATTTGACGTTGTTATTGTTGTTTATTTGACGTTGTTTTTGTTATTTGACGTTGTTGTTATTGAATTTGTTGTTGTTGTTGTTGCTTATTTGACATTATTGTTATTGTTGCTATTTATTTGACGTTGTTGTTGTTTATTTGACATTGTTGTTGTTGTTGTTTATTTGACGTTGTTGTTGTTGTATTTGTTGTTGTTATTGTTGTTGCTTATTTGACGTTGTTGTTATTGTTGTTGTTTATTTGACGTTGTTGTTATTGTTGTTGTTATTCATTTGACGTTGTTGTTGTTGTTTATTTGACATTGTTGTTGTTGTTGTTTATTTGACGTTGTTGTTGTTGTTGTTGTTGTTTTTGTTGTTTATTTGACATTGTTGTTGTTATTTATTTGACGTTGTTGTTGTTTTATATTTGACGTTGTTGTTGTTGACGTTGTTGTTGTTGTTGTTGTTTATTTGACGTTGTTGTTGTTGTTGTTGTTGTTGTTTATTTGACGTTGTTAATGTTGTTGACATTGTTGTTGTTGTTTTTGTTGTTTATTTGGCGTTGTTGTTGTTGTTAGTGATTGTTGGTGTTGTTGTTGTTGTTATTGTTTATTTAACGTTGTTGTTGTGGTTTATTTGACGTAGTTATTGTTGTTGACGTTGTTGTTGTTGTTGTTGTTAATTTGACGCTGTTGTTGTTGTTGTTGTTATTTTTTATTTGACGTTGTTGTTGTTGTTGTTTATTTGACGTTGTTATTGTTGTTTATTTGACGTTGTTTTTGTTATTTGACGTTGTTGTTGTTGTATTTGTTGTTGTTGTTGATGCTTATTTGACGTTGTTGTTATTGTTGCTATTTATTTGACGTTGTGTTGTTGTTGTTTATTTGACGTTGTTGTTGTTGTTTATTTGACGTTGTTGTTGTTGTTGTTGTTTATTTGACATTGTTGTTGTTGTTGTATTTGTTGTTGTTGTTATTGTTGTTGCTTATTTGAGGTTGTTGTTATTGTTGTTGTTTATTTGACGTTATTGTTGTTGTTAATCATTTGACGTTGTTGTTGTTGTTGTTTATTTGACGTTGTTGTTGTTGTTGTTGTTTATTTGTAGTTATTGTTGTTGTTTATTTGACGTTGTTATTATTGTTGTTCTTTATTTGACGTTGTTGTTGTTGTTGACGTTGTTGTTGTTGTTTATTTTACGTTGTTGTTGTTATTGTTGTTTATTTGACGTTGTTAATGTTGTTGACATTGTTGTTGTTGTTTATTTGACGTTGTTATTGTTGATGTTGTTTATTTGACGTTTTTGTTGTTGATGTTGTTGTTGTTGTTGTTGTTTTTCATAGGACGTTGTTGTTGTTGTTGTTGTTTATTTGACGTTGTTGTTGTTGTTGTTGTTTATTTGACGTTGTTGTGGTTGTTGTTGTTTATTTGACGTTGTTGTTGTTGTTTATTTGACGTTGTTAATGTTGTTGACATTGTTGTTGTTGTTTATTTGACGTTGTTATTGTTGATGTTGTTTATTTGACGTTTTTGTTGTTGATGTTGTTGTTGTTTTTCATTGGACGTTGTTGTTGTTGTTGTTTATTTGACGTTGTTGTTGTTGTTGTTGTTTATTTGACGTTGTTGTTGTTGTTGTTTATTTGACGTTGTTGTTGTTGTTTATTTGACGTTGTTGTTGTTGTTGTTATTTATTTGACGTTGTTGTTGTTGTTGTTGTTATGTTTTATTTGACGTTGTTGTTTTTGTTGTTGTTTATTTGACGTTGTTATTGTTGTTTATTTGACGTTGTTTTTGTTATTTGACGTTGTTGTTATTGAATTTGTTGTTGTTGTTGTTGCTTATTTGACATTATTGTTATTGTTGCTATTTATTTGACGTTGTTGTTGTTTATTTGACATTGTTGTTGTTGTTGTTTATTTGACGTTGTTGTTGTTGTATTTGTTGTTGTTATTGTTGTTGCTTATTTGACGTTGTTGTTATTGTTGTTGTTTATTTGACGTTGTTGTTATTGTTGTTGTTATTCATTTGACGTTGTTGTTGTTGTTTATTTGACATTGTTGTTGTTGTTGTTTATTTGACGTTGTTGTTGTTGTTGTTGTTGTTGTTTTTGTTGTTTATTTGACATTGTTGTTGTTATTTATTTGACGTTGTTGTTGTTTTATATTTGACGTTGTTGTTGTTGACGTTGTTGTTGTTGTTGTTGTTTATTTGACGTTGTTGTTGTTGTTGTTGTTGTTTATTTGACGTTGTTAATGTTGTTGACATTGTTGTTGTTGTTTTTGTTGTTTATTTGGCGTTGTTGTTGTTGTTAGTGATTGTTGGTGTTGTTGTTGTTGTTATTGTTTATTTAACGTTGTTGTTGTGGTTTATTTGACGTAGTTATTGTTGTTGACGTTGTTGTTGTTGTTGTTGTTTATTTGACGCTGTTGTTGTTGTTGTTGTTATTTTTTATTTGACGTTGTTGTTGTTGTTGTTGTTGTTTATTTGACGTTGTTATTGTTGTTTATTTGACGTTGTTTTTGTTATTTGACGTTGTTGTTGTTGTATTTGTTGTTGTTGTTGATGCTTATTTGACGTTGTTGTTATTGTTGCTATTTATTTGACGTTGTGTTGTTGTTGTTTATTTGACGTTGTTGTTGTTGTTTATTTGACGTTGTTGTTGTTGTTGTTGTTGTTTATTTGACATTGTTGTTGTTGTTGTATTTGTTGTTGTTGTTATTGTTGTTGCTTATTTGAGGTTGTTGTTATTGTTGTTGTTTATTTGACGTTATTGTTGTTGTTAATCATTTGACGTTGTTGTTGTTGTTGTTTATTTGACGTTGTTGTTGTTGTTGTTTATTTGTAGTTATTGTTGTTGTTTATTTGACGTTGTTATTATTGTTGTTCTTTATTTGACGTTGTTGTTGTTGTTGACGTTGTTGTTGTTGTTTATTTTACGTTGTTGTTGTTATTGTTGTTTATTTGACGTTGTTAATGTTGTTGACATTGTTGTTGTTGTTTATTTGACGTTGTTATTGTTGATGTTGTTTATTTGACGTTTTTGTTGTTGATGTTGTTGTTGTTGTTGTTTTTCATTGGACGTTGTTGTTGTTGTTGTTGTTTATTTGACGTTGTTGTTGTTGTTGTTGTTTATTTGACGTTGTTGTGGTTGTTGTTGTTTATTTGACGTTGTTGTTGTTGTTTATTTGACGTTGTTAATGTTGTTGACATTGTTGTTGTTGTTTATTTGACGTTGTTATTGTTGATGTTGTTTATTTGACGTTTTTGTTGTTGATGTTGTTGTTGTTTTTCATTGGACGTTGTTGTTGTTGTTGTTTATTTGACGTTGTTGTTGTTGTTGTTTATTTGACGTTGTTGTTGTTGTTGTTTATTTGACGTTGTTGTTGTTGTTTATTTGACGTTGTTGTTGTTGTTGTTATTTATTTGACGTTGTTGTTGTTGTTGTTGTTATTTTTTATTTGACGTTGTTGTTTTTGTTGTTGTTTATTTGACGTTGTTATTGTTGTTTATTTGACGTTGTTTTTGTTATTTGACGTTGTTGTTATTGAATTTGTTGTTGTTGTTGTTGCTTATTTGACATTATTGTTATTGTTGCTATTTATTTGACGTTGTTGTTGTTTATTTGACATTGTTGTTGTTGTTGTTTATTTGACGTTGTTGTTGTTGTATTTGTTGTTGTTATTGTTGTTGCTTATTTGACGTTGTTGTTATTGTTGTTGTTTATTTGACGTTGTTGTTATTGTTGTTGTTATTCATTTGACGTTGTTGTTGTTGTTTATTTGACATTGTTGTTGTTGTTGTTTATTTGACGTTGTTGTTGTTGTTGTTGTTGTTGTTTTTGTTGTTTATTTGACATTGTTGTTGTTATTTATTTGACGTTGTTGTTGTTTTATATTTGACGTTGTTGTTGTTGACGTTGTTGTTGTTGTTGTTGTTTATTTGACGTTGTTGTTGTTGTTGTTGTTGTTGTTTATTTGACGTTGTTAATGTTGTTGACATTGTTGTTGTTGTTTTTGTTGTTTATTTGGCGTTGTTGTTGTTGTTAGTGATTGTTGGTGTTGTTGTTGTTGTTATTGTTTATTTAACGTTGTTGTTGTGGTTTATTTGACGTAGTTATTGTTGTTGACGTTGTTGTTGTTGTTGTTGTTTATTTGACGCTGTTGTTGTTGTTGTTGTTTATTTGACGTTGTTAATGTTGTTGACGTTTTTGTTGTTGTTTTTGTTGTTTATTTGGCGTTGTTGTTGTTAGTGATTGTTGGTGTTGTTGTCGTTATTGTTTATTTAACGTTGTTGTTGTTGTTTATTTGACGTAGTTGTTGTTGTTGACGTTGTTGTTATTGTTGTTGTTTATTTGACGTTGTTGTTGTTGTTGTTGTTTATTTGACGTTGTTAATGTTGTTGATGTTGTTGTTGTTGTTTTTGTTGTTTATTTCACGTTGTTGTTGTTATTTGACATTGTTGTTGTTGTATTTGTTATTGTTGTTGTTGTTTATTTGACGTTGTATTTGTTGTTGTTGTTGTTGTTGTTGTTTATTTGACGTTGTTGTTGTTATTTATTTGACGTTATTGTTGTTGTTTATTTGACGTTGTTAACGTTGTTGTTGTTGATGACGTTATTGTTGTTGTTGTTTATTTGACGTTGTTGTTGTTGTTTATTTGACGTTGTTGTTGTTGTTTATTTGACGTTGTTGTTGTTGTTTATTTGACGTAGTTGTTGTTATTGACGTTGTTGGTTTTGTTGTTGTTTATCTGACGTTTTTGTTGTTGAAGTTGTTGTTGTTGTTGTTTTTCATTTGACGTTGTTGTTGTTGTTGTTGTTGTTTATTTGACGTTGTTGTTGTTGTTGTTGTTGTTTATTTGACGTTGTTGTTGTTGTTGTTTATTTGACGTTGTTGTTGTTGTTGTTTATTTGACATTGTTGTTGTTGTTGTTATTTATTTGACGTTGTTGTTGTTGTTGTTGTTATTTTTTATTTGACGTTGTTGTTGTTGTTGTTGTTTATTTGACGTTGTTATTGTTGTTTATTTGACGTTGTTTTTGTTATTTGACGTTGTTGTTGTTGTATTTGTTGTTGTTGTTGATGCTTATTTGACGTTGTTGTTATTGTTGCTATTTATTTGATGTTGTGTTGTTGTTGTTTATTTGACGTTGTTGTTGTTTATTTGACGTTGTTGTTGTTGTTGTTGTTTATTTGACATTGTTGTTGTTGTTGTATTTGTTGTTGTTGTTATTGTTGTTGCTTATTTGAGGTTGTTGTTATTGTTGTTGTTTATTTGACGTTATTGTTGTTGTTAATCATTTGACGTTGTTGTTGTTGTTGTTTATTTGACGTTGTTGTTGTTGTTGTTGTTGTTTATTTGTAGTTATTGTTGTTGTTTATTTGACGTTGTTATTATTGTTGTTCTTTATTTGACGTTGTTGTTGTTGTTGACGTTGTTGTTGTTGTTTATTTTACGTTGTTGTTGTTATTGTTGTTTATTTGACGTTGTTAATGTTGTTAACATTGTTGTTGTTGTTTATTTGACGTTGTTATTGTTGATGTTGTTTATTTGACGTTTTTGTTGTTGATGTTGTTGTTGTTGTTGTTGTTTTTCATTGGACGTTGTTGTTGTTGTTGTTGTTTATTTGACGTTGTTGTTGTTGTTGTTGTTTATTTGACGTTGTTGTGGTTGTTGTTGTTTATTTGACGTTGTTGTTGTTGTTTATTTGACGTTGTTAATGTTGTTGACATTGTTGTTGTTGTTTATTTGACGTTGTTATTGTTGATGTTGTTTATTTGACGTTTTTGTTGTTGATGTTGTTGTTGTTTTTCATTGGACGTTGTTGTTGTTGTTGTTTATTTGACGTTGTTGTTGTTGTTGTTGTTTATTTGACGTTGTTGTTGTTGTTGTTTATTTGACGTTGTTGTTGTTGTTTATTTGACGTTGTTGTTGTTGTTGTTATTTATTTGACGTTGTTGTTGTTGTTGTTATTTTTTATTTGACGTTGTTGTTTTTGTTGTTGTTTATTTGACGTTGTTATTGTTGTTTATTTGACGTTGTTTTTGTTATTTGACGTTGTTGTTATTGAATTTGTTGTTGTTGTTGTTGCTTATTTGACATTATTGTTATTGTTGCTATTTATTTGACGTTGTTGTTGTTTATTTGACATTGTTGTTGTTGTTGTTTATTTGACGTTGTTGTTGTTGTTGTATTTGTTGTTGTTATTGTTGTTGCTTATTTGACGTTGTTGTTATTGTTGTTGTTTATTTGACGTTGTTGTTATTGTTGTTGTTATTTATTTGACGTTGTTGTTGTTTTATATTTGACGTTGTTGTTGTTGACGTTGTTGTTGTTGTTGTTTATTTGACGTTGTTGTTGTTGTTGTTGTTTATTTGACGTTGTTAATGTTGTTGACATTGTTGTTGTTGTTGTTTTTGTTGTTTATTTGGCGTTGTTGTTGTTGTTAGTGATTGTTGGTGTTGTTGTTGTTGTTATTGTTTATTTAACGTTGTTGTTGTGGTTTATTTGACGTAGTTATTGTTGTTGACGTTGTTGTTGTTGTTGTTGTTTATTTGACGCTGTTGTTGTTGTTGTTGTTTATTTGACGTTGTTAATGTTGTTGACGTTTTTGTTGTTGTTTTTGTTGTTTATTTGGCGTTGTTGTTGTTAGTGATTGTTGGTGTTGTTGTTGTTATTGTTTATTTAACGTTGTTGTTGTTGTTTATTTGACGTAGTTGTTGTTGTTGACGTTGTTGTTATTGTTGTTGTTTATTTGACGTTGTTGTTGTTGTTGTTGTTTATTTGACGTTGTTAATGTTGTTGATGTTGTTGTTGTTGTTTTTGTTGTTTATTTCACGTTGTTGTTGTTATTTGACATTGTTGTTGTTGTATTTGTTATTGTTGTTGTTGTTTATTTGACGTTGTATTTGTTGTTGTTGTTGTTGTTGTTTATTTGACGTTGTTGTTGTTATTTATTTGACGTTATTGTTGTTGTTTATTTGACGTTGTTAACGTTGTTGTTGTTGATGACGTTATTGTTGTTGTTGTTTATTTGACGTTGTTGTTGTTGTTTATTTGACGTTGTTGTTGTTGTTTATTTGACGTAGTTGTTGTTATTGACGTTGTTGGTTTTGTTGTTGTTTATCTGACGTTTTTGTTGTTGAAGTTGTTGTTGTTGTTGTTGTTTTTCATTTGACGTTGTTGTTGTTGTTGTTGTTTATTTGACGTTGTTGTTGTTGTTGTTGTTTATTTGACGTTGTTGTTGTTGTTTATTTGACGTTGTTGTTGTTGTTGTTTATTTGACATTGTTGTTGTTGTTGTTATTTATTTGACGTTGTTGTTGTTGTTGTTGTTATTTTTTATTTGACGTTGTTGTTGTTGTTGTTTATTTGACGTTGTTATTGTTGTTTATTTGACGTTGTTTTTGTTATTTGACGTTGTTGTTGTTGTATTTGTTGTTGTTGTTGATGCTTATTTGACGTTGTTGTTATTGTTGCTATTTATTTGACGTTGTGTTGTTGTTGTTTATTTGACGTTGTTGTTGTTGTTTATTTGACGTTGTTGTTGTTGTTGTTGTTGTTTATTTGACATTGTTGTTGTTGTTGTATTTGTTGTTGTTGTTATTGTTGTTGCTTATTTGAGGTTGTTGTTATTGTTGTTGTTTATTTGACGTTATTGTTGTTGTTAATCATTTGACGTTGTTGTTGTTGTTGTTTATTTGACGTTGTTGTTGTTGTTGTTTATTTGTAGTTATTGTTGTTGTTTATTTGACGTTGTTATTATTGTTGTTCTTTATTTGACGTTGTTGTTGTTGACGTTGTTGTTGTTGTTTATTTTACGTTGTTGTTGTTATTGTTGTTTATTTGACGTTGTTAATGTTGTTGACATTGTTGTTGTTGTTTATTTGACGTTGTTATTGTTGATGTTGTTTATTTGACGTTTTTGTTGTTGATGTTGTTGTTGTTGTTGTTTTTCATTGGACGTTGTTGTTGTTGTTGTTTATTTGACGTTGTTGTTGTTGTTGTTGTTGTTTATTTGACGTTGTTGTGGTTGTTGTTGTTTATTTGACGTTGTTGTTGTTGTTTATTTGACGTTGTTAATGTTGTTGACATTGTTGTTGTTGTTTATTTGACGTTGTTATTGTTGATGTTGTTTATTTGACGTTTTTGTTGTTGATGTTGTTGTTGTTTTTCATTGGACGTTGTTGTTGTTGTTGTTGTTTATTTGACGTTGTTGTTGTTGTTGTTTATTTGACGTTGTTGTTGTTGTTGTTGTTTATTTGACGTTGTTGTTGTTGTTTATTTGACGTTGTTGTTGTTGTTGTTGTTGTTATTTATTTGTTGTTGTTGTTGTTGTTGTTGTTATTTTTTATTTGACGTTGTTGTTTTTGTTGTTGTTTATTTGACGTTGTTATTGTTGTTTATTTGACGTTGTTTTTGTTATTTGACGTTGTTGTTATTGAATTTGTTGTTGTTGTTGTTGCTTATTTGACATTATTGTTATTGTTGCTATTTATTTGACGTTGTTGTTGTTGTTTATTTGACGTTGTTGTTGTTGTTGTTTATTTGACGTTGTTGTTGTTGTTGTATTTGTTGTTGTTATTGTTGTTGCTTATTTGACGTTGTTGTTATTGTTGTTGTTTATTTGACGTTGTTGTTATTGTTGTTGTTATTCATTTGACGTTGTTGTTGTTGTTTATTTGACATTGTTGTTGTTGTTGTTTATTTGACGTTGTTGTTGTTGTTGTTGTTGTTTTTGTTGTTTATTTGACATTGTTGTTGTTATTTATTTGACGTTGTTGTTGTTTTATATTTGACGTTGTTGTTGTTGACGTTGTTGTTGTTGTTGTTTATTTGACGTTGTTGTTGTTGTTGTTTATTTGACGTTGTTAATGTTGTTGACATTGTTGTTGTTGTTTTTGTTGTTTATTTGGCGTTGTTGTTGTTGTTAGTGATTGTTGGTGTTGTTGTTGTTGTTATTGTTTATTTAACGTTGTTGTTGTGGTTTATTTGACGTAGTTATTGTTGTTGACGTTGTTGTTGTTGTTGTTGTTTATTTGACGCTGTTGTTGTTGTTGTTGTTTATTTGACGTTGTTAATGTTGTTGACGTTTTTGTTGTTGTTTTTGTTGTTTATTTGGCGTTGTTGTTGTTAGTGATTGTTGGTGTTGTTGTTGTTATTGTTTATTTAACGTTGTTGTTGTTGTTTATTTGACGTAGTTGTTGTTGTTGACGTTGTTGTTATTGTTGTTGTTTATTTGACGTTGTTGTTGTTGTTGTTTATTTGACGTTGTTAATGTTGTTGATGTTGTTGTTGTTGTTTTTGTTGTTTATTTCACGTTGTTGTTGTTATTTGACGTTGTTGTTGTTGTATTTGTTATTGTTGTTGTTGTTTATTTGACGTTGTATTTGTTGTTGTTGTTGTTGTTGTTTATTTGACGTTGTTGTTGTTATTTATTTGACGTTATTGTTGTTGTTTATTTGACGTTGTTAACGTTGTTGTTGTTGATGACGTTATTGTTGTTGTTGTTTATTTGACGTTGTTGTTGTTGTTTATTTGACGTTGTTGTTGTTGTTTATTTGACGTAGTTGTTGTTATTGACGTTGTTGGTTTTGTTGTTGTTTATCTGACGTTTTTGTTGTTGAAGTTGTTGTTGTTGTTGTTTTTCATTTGACGTTGTTGTTGTTGTTGTTGTTTATTTGACGTTGTTGTTGTTGTTGTTGTTGTTTATTTGACGTTGTTGTTGTTGTTGTTTATTTGACGTTGTTGTTGTTGTTGTTTATTTGACATTGTTGTTGTTGTTGTTATTTATTTGACGTTGTTGTTGTTGTTGTTGTTATTTTTTATTTGACGTTGTTGTTGTTGTTGTTGTTTATTTGACGTTGTTATTGTTGTTTATTTGACGTTGTTTTTGTTATTTGACGTTGTTGTTGTTGTATTTGTTGTTGTTGTTGATGCTTATTTGACGTTGTTGTTATTGTTGCTATTTATTTGACGTTGTGTTGTTGTTGTTTATTTGACGATGTTGTTGTTGTTTATTTGACGTTGTTGTTGTTGTTGTTGTTTATTTGACATTGTTGTTGTTGTTGTATTTGTTGTTGTTGTTATTGTTGTTGCTTATTTGAGGTTGTTGTTATTGTTTTTGTTTATTTGACGTTATTGTTGTTGTTAATCATTTGACGTTGTTGTTGTTGTTGTTTATTTGACGTTGTTGTTGTTGTTGTTGTTTATTTGTAGTTATTGTTGTTGTTTATTTGACGTTGTTATTATTGTTGTTCTTTATTTGACGTTGTTGTTGTTGTTGACATTGTTGTTGTTGTTTATTTTACGTTGTTGTTGTTATTGTTGTTTATTTGACGTTGTTAATGTTGTTGACATTGTTGTTGTTGTTTATTTGACGTTGTTATTGTTGATGTTGTTTATTTAACGTTTTTGTTGTTGATGTTGTTGTTGTTGTTGTTTTTCATTGGACGTTGTTGTTGTTATTGTTTATTTGACGTTGTTGTTGTTGTTGTTGTTTATTTGACGTTGTTGTGGTTGTTGTTGTTTATTTGACGTTGTTGTTGTTGTTTATTTGACGTTGTTAATGTTGTTGACATTGTTGTTGTTGTTTATTTGACGTTGTTATTGTTGATGTTGTTTATTTGACGTTTTTGTTGTTGATGTTGTTGTTGTTTTTCATTGGACGTTGTTGTTGTTGTTGTTGTTTATTTGACGTTGTTGTTGTTGTTGTTGTTGTTTATTTGACGTTGTTGTTGTTGTTGTTGTTTATTTGACGTTGTTGTTGTTGTTTATTTGACGTTGTTGTTGTTGTTGTTGTTATTTATTTGACGTTGTTGTTGTTGTTGTTGTTATTTTTTATTTGACGTTGTTGTTTTTGTTGTTGTTTATTTGACGTTGTTATTGTTGTTTATTTGACGTTGTTTTTGTTATTTGCCGTTGTTGTTATTGAATTTGTTGTTGTTGTTGTTGCTTATTTGACATTATTGTTATTGTTGCAATTTATTTGACGTTGTTGTTGTTGTTTATTTGACGTTGTTGTTGTTGTTGTTTATTTGACGTTGTTGTTGTTGTTGTATTTGTTGTTGTTATTGTTGTTGCTTATTTGACGTTGTTGTTATTGTTGTTGTTTATTTGACGTTGTTGTTATTGTTGTTGTTATTCATTTGACGTTGTTGTTGTTGTTTATTTGACATTGTTGTTGTTGTTGTTTATTTGACGTTGTTGTTGTTGTTGTTGTTGTTGTTTTTGTTGTTTATTTGACATTGTTGTTGTTATTTATTTGACGTTGTTGTTGTTTTATATTTGACGTTGTTGTTGTTGACGTTGTTGTTGTTGTTGTTTATTTGACGTTGTTGTTGTTGTTGTTTATTTGACGTTGTTAATGTTGTTGACATTGTTGTTGTTGTTTTTGTTGTTTATTTGGCGTTGTTGTTGTTGTTAGTGATTGTTGGTGTTGTTGTTGTTGTTATTGTTTATTTAACGTTGTTGTTGTGGTTTATTTGACGTAGTTATTGTTGTTGACGTTGTTGTTGTTGTTGTTGTTTATTTGACGCTGTTGTTGTTGTTGTTGTTTATTTGACGTTGTTAATGTTGTTGACGTTTTTGTTGTTGTTTTTGTTGTTTATTTGGCGTTGTTGTTGTTAGTGATTGTTGGTGTTGTTGTTGTTATTGTTTATTTAACGTTGTTGTTGTTGTTTATTTGACGTAGTTGTTGTTGTTGACGTTGTTGTTATTGTTGTTGTTTATTTGACGTTGTTGTTGTTGTTGTTGTTTATTTGACGTTGTTAATGTTGTTGATGTTGTTGTTGTTGTTTTTGTTGTTTATTTCACGTTGTTGTTGTTATTTGACATTGTTGTTGTTGTATTTGTTATTGTTGTTGTTGTTTATTTGACGTTGTATTTGTTGTTGTTGTTGTTGTTGTTTATTTGACGTTGTTGTTGTTATTTATTTGACGTTATTGTTGTTGTTTATTTGACGTTGTTAACGTTGTTGTTGTTGATGACGTTATTGTTGTTGTTGTTTATTTGACGTTGTTGTTGTTGTTTATTTGACGTTGTTGTTGTTGTTTATTTGACGTAGTTGTTGTTATTGACGTTGTTGGTTTTGTTGTTGTTTATCTGACGTTTTTGTTGTTGAAGTTGTTGTTGTTGTTGTTTTTCATTTGACGTTGTTGTTGTTGTTGTTGTTTATTTGACGTTGTTGTTGTTGTTGTTGTTGTTTATTTGACGTTGTTGTTGTTGTTTATTTGACGTTGTTGTTGTTGTTGTTTATTTGACATTGTTGTTGTTGTTGTTATTTATTTGACGTTGTTGTTGTTGTTGTTGTTATTTTTTATTTGACGTTGTTGTTGTTGTTTATTTGACGTTGTTATTGTTGTTTATTTGACGTTGTTTTTGTTATTTGACGTTGTTGTTGTTGTATTTGTTGTTGTTGTTGATGCTTATTTGACGTTGTTGTTATTGTTGCTATTTATTTGACGTTGTGTTGTTGTTGTTTATTTGACGTTGTTGTTGTTGTTTATTTGACGTTGTTGTTGTTGTTGTTGTTTATTTGACATTGTTGTTGTTGTTGTATTTGTTGTTGTTGTTATTGTTGTTGCTTATTTGAGGTTGTTGTTATTGTTGTTGTTTATTTGACGTTATTGTTGTTGTTAATCATTTGACGTTGTTGTTGTTGTTGTTTATTTGACGTTGTTGTTGTTGTTGTTTATTTGTAGTTATTGTTGTTGTTTATTTGACGTTGTTATTATTGTTGTTCTTTATTTGACGTTGTTGTTGTTGACGTTGTTGTTGTTGTTTATTTTACGTTGTTGTTGTTATTGTTGTTTATTTGACGTTGTTAATGTTGTTGACATTGTTGTTGTTGTTTATTTGACGTTGTTATTGTTGATGTTGTTTATTTGACGTTTTTGTTGTTGATGTTGTTGTTGTTGTTGTTTTTCATTGGACGTTGTTGTTGTTGTTGTTTATTTGACGTTGTTGTTGTTGTTGTTGTTTATTTGACGTTGTTGTGGTTGTTGTTGTTTATTTGACGTTGTTGTTGTTGTTTATTTGACGTTGTTAATGTTGTTGACATTGTTGTTGTTGTTTATTTGACGTTGTTATTGTTGATGTTGTTTATTTGACGTTTTTGTTGTTGATGTTGTTGTTGTTTTTCATTGGACGTTGTTGTTGTTGTTGTTGTTTATTTGACGTTGTTGTTGTTGTTGTTTATTTGACGTTGTTGTTGTTGTTGTTGTTTATTTGACGTTGTTGTTGTTGTTTATTTGACGTTGTTGTTGTTGTTGTTATTTATTTGACGTTGTTGTTGTTGTTGTTGTTATTTTTTATTTGACGTTGTTGTTTTTGTTGTTGTTTATTTGACGTTGTTATTGTTGTTTATTTGACGTTGTTTTTGTTATTTGACGTTGTTGTTATTGAATTTGTTGTTGTTGTTGTTGCTTATTTGACATTATTGTTATTGTTGCTATTTATTTGACGTTGTTGTTGTTGTTTATTTGACGTTGTTGTTGTTGTTGTTTATTTGACGTTGTTGTTGTTGTTGTATTTGTTGTTGTTATTGTTGTTGCTTATTTGACGTTGTTGTTATTGTTGTTGTTTATTTGACGTTGTTGTTATTGTTGTTGTTATTCATTTGACGTTGTTGTTGTTGTTTATTTGACATTGTTGTTGTTGTTGTTTATTTGACGTTGTTGTTGTTGTTGTTGTTGTTGTTGTTTTTGTTGTTTATTTGACATTGTTGTTGTTATTTATTTGACGTTGTTGTTGTTTTATATTTGACATTGTTGTTGTTGACGTTGTTGTTGTTGTTGTTGTTTATTTGACGTTGTTGTTGTTGTTGTTTATTTGACGTTGTTAATGTTGTTGACATTGTTGTTGTTGTTTTTGTTGTTTATTTGGCGTTGTTGTTGTTGTTAGTGATTGTTGGTGTTGTTGTTGTTGTTATTGTTTATTTAACGTTGTTGTTGTGGTTTATTTGACGTAGTTATTGTTGTTGACGTTGTTGTTGTTGTTGTTGTTTATTTGACGCTGTTGTTGTTGTTGTTGTTTATTTGACGTTGTTAATGTTGTTGACGTTTTTGTTGTTGTTTTTGTTGTTTATTTGGCGTTGTTGTTGTTAGTGATTGTTGGTGTTGTTGTTGTTATTGTTTATTTAACGTTGTTGTTGTTGTTTATTTGACGTAGTTGTTGTTGTTGACGTTGTTGTTATTGTTGTTGTTTATTTGACGTTGTTGTTGTTGTTGTTTATTTGACGTTGTTAATGTTGTTGATGTTGTTGTTGTTGTTTTTGTTGTTTATTTAACGTTGTTGTTGTTATTTGACGTTGTTGTTGTTGTATTTGTTATTGTTGTTGTTGTTTATTTGACGTTGTATTTGTTGTTGTTGTTGTTGTTGTTTATTTGACGTTGTTGTTGTTATTTATTTGACGTTATTGTTGTTGTTTATTTGACGTTGTTAACGTTGTTGTTGTTGATGACGTTATTGTTGTTGTTGTTTATTTGACGTTGTTGTTGTTGTTTATTTGACGTTGTTGTTGTTGTTTATTTGACGTAGTTGTTGTTATTGACGTTGTTGGTTTTGTTGTTGTTTATCTGACGTTTTTGTTGTTGAAGTTGTTGTTGTTGTTGTTTTTCATTTGACGTTGTTGTTGTTGTTGTTGTTTATTTGACGTTGTTGTTGTTGTTGTTGTTGTTGTTTATTTGACGTTGTTGTTGTTGTTGTTTATTTGACGTTGTTGTTGTTGTTGTTGTTTATTTGACATTGTTGTTGTTGTTGTTATTTATTTGACGTTGTTGTTGTTGTTGTTGTTATTTTTTATTTGACGTTGTTGTTGTTGTTGTTGTTTATTTGACGTTGTTATTGTTGTTTATTTGACGTTGTTTTTGTTATTTGACGTTGTTGTTGTTGTTGTATTTGTTGTTGTTGTTGATGCTTATTTGACGTTGTTGTTATTGTTGCTATTTATTTGACGTTGTTGTTGTTGTTGTTTATTTGACGTTGTTGTTGTTGTTTATTTGACGTTGTTGTTGTTGTTGTTGTTGTTTATTTGACATTGTTGTTGTTGTTGTATTTGTTGTTGTTGTTATTGTTGTTGCTTATTTGAGGTTGTTGTTATTGTTTTTGTTTATTTGACGTTATTGTTGTTGTTAATCATTTGACGTTGTTGTTGTTGTTGTTTATTTGACGTTGTTGTTGTTGTTGTTGTTTATTTGTAGTTATTGTTGTTGTTTATTTGACGTTGTTATTATTGTTGTTCTTTATTTGACGTTGTTGTTGTTGTTGACGTTGTTGTTGTTGTTTATTTTACGTTGTTGTTGTTGTTGTTTATTTGACGTTGTTAATGTTGTTGACATTGTTGTTGTTGTTTATTTGACGTTGTTATTGTTGATGTTGTTTATTTGACGTTTTTGTTGTTGATGTTGTTGTTGTTGTTTTTCATTGGACGTTGTTGTTGTTGTTGTTTATTTGACGTTGTTGTTGTTGTTGTTGTTTATTTGACGTTGTTGTTGTTGTTATTTATTTGACGTTGTTGTTGTTGTTTATTTGACGTTGTTAATGTTGTTGACATTGTTGTTGTTGTTTATTTGACGTTGTTATTGTTGATGTTGTTTATTTGACGTTTTTGTTGTTGATGTTGTTGTTTTTCATTGGACGTTGTTGTTGTTGTTGTTTATTTGACGTTGTTGTTGTTGTTGTTGTTGTTTATTTGACGTTGTTGTTGTTGTTGTTTATTTGACGTTGTTGTTGTTGTTTATTTGACGTTGTTGTTGTTGTTGTTATTTATTTGACGTTGTTGTTGTTGTTGTTATTTTTTATTTGACGTTGTTGTTTTTGTTGTTGTTTATTTGACGTTGTTATTGTTGTTTATTTGACGTTGTTTTTGTTATTTGACGTTGTTGTTATTGAATTTGTTGTTGTTGTTGTTGCTTATTTGACATTGTTGTTATTGTTGCTATTTATTTGACGTTGTTGTTGTTGTTTATTTGACGTTGTTGTTGTTGTTGTTTATTTGACGTTGTTGTTGTTGTTGTATTTGTTGTTGTTATTGTTGTTGCTTATTTGACGTTGTTGTTATTGTTGTTGTTTATTTGACGTTGTTGTTATTGTTGTTGTTATTCATTTGACGTTGTTGTTGTTGTTTATTTGACATTGTTGTTGTTGTTGTTTATTTGACGTTGTTGTTGTTGTTGTTGTTGTTGTTTTTGTTGTTTATTTGACATTGTTGTTGTTATTTATTTGACGTTGTTGTTGTTGTTGTTTTATATTTGACGTTGTTTTTGTTGACGTTGTTGTTGTTGTTGTTTATTTGACGTTGTTGTTGTTGTTGTTTATTTGACGTTGTTAATGTTGTTGACATTGTTGTTGTTGTTTTTGTTGTTTATTTGGCGTTGTTGTTGTTGTTAGTGATTGTTGGTGTTGTTGTTGTTGTTATTGTTTATTTAACGTTGTTGTTGTGGTTTATTTGACGTAGTTATTGTTGTTGACGTTGTTGTTGTTGTTGTTGTTTATTTGACGCTGTTGTTGTTGTTGTTGTTTATTTGACGTTGTTAATGTTGTTGACGTTGTTGTTATTGTTTTTGTTGTTTATTTCACGTTGTTGTTGTTATTTGACGTTGTTGTTGTTGTATTTGTTATTGTTGTTGTTGTTTATTTGACGTTGTATTTGTTGTTGTTGTTGTTGTTGTTTATTTGACGTTGTTGTTGTTATTTATTTGACGTTATTGTTGTTGTTTATTTGACGTTGTTATTGTTGTTGTTGTTGTTGTTGTTATTTATTTGACGTTGTTGTTGTTGATGACATTATTGTTGTTGTTGTTTATTTGACGTTGTTGTTGTTGTTTATTTGACGTTGTTGTTGTTGTTGTTTATTTGACGTAGTTGTTGTTATTGACGTTGTTGGTTTTGTTGTTGTTTATCTGACGTTTTTGTTGTTGATGTTGTTGTTGTTGTTGTTTTTCATTTGACAATGTTGTTGTTGTTGTTGTTTATTTGACGTTGTTGTTGTTGTTGTTTATTTGACGTTGTTGTTGTTTATTTGACGTTGTTGTTGTTGTTGTTGTTTATTTGACGTTGTTGTTGTTGTTGTTATTTATTTGACGTTGTTGTTGTTGGTTTTATTTTTTATTTGACGTTGTTGTTGTTGTTTATTTGACGTTGTTATTGTTGTTTATTTGACGTTGTTTTTGTTATTTGAAGTTGTTGTTGTTGTATTTGTTGTTGTTGTTGTTGCTTATTTGACGTTGTTATTGTTGTTTATTTGACGTTGTTTTTGTTATTTGAAGTTGTTGTTGTTGTTGTATTTGTTGTTGTTGTTGTTGCTTATTTGACGTTGTTGTTATTGTTGCTATTTATTTGACGTTGTTGTTGTTGTTGTTTATTTGACGTTGTTGTTGTTGTTGTTTATTTGACGTTGTTGTTGTTGTTGTTGTTTATTTGACATTGTTGTTGTTGTTGTTGTATTTGTTGTTGTTGTTATTGTTGTTGCTTATTTGACGTTGTTGTTATTGTTGTTGTTTATTCGACGTTATTGTTGTTGTTAATCATTTGGCGTTGTTGTTGTTGTTGTTGTTGTTTATTTGACGTTGTTGTTGTTGTTTATTTGATGTTGTTGTTGTTGTTGACATAGTTGTTGTTGTTAATTTGACGTTGTTGTTGTTGTTGACGTTGTTGTTTATTTGACGTTGTTGTTGTTGTTGTTTATTGGAAGTTGTTGTTGTTTATTGGACGTTGTTGTTGTTGTTGACGGTGTTGTTGTTGTTGTTGTTGTTTATTTGACATTGTTGTTGTTGTTGTTATGTATTTGACGTTGTTGTTGTTATTGTTGTTGTTGTTTATTTGATGTTGTTGTTGTTGTTGTTGTTGTTTATTTGACGTTGTTGTTGTTGTTGTTGTTTATTTGACGTTGTTGTTGTTGTTGTTGTTTATTTGAAGTTGTTGTTGTTGGCGTTGTTGTTGTTGTTATTGCTTATTTGACATTGTTGTTGTTGTTTATTTGACGTTGTTGTTGTTGTTCTTTATTTGACGTTGTTGTTGTTATTGTTTATTTGACGTTGTTGTTGTTGTTTATTTGACGTTGTTGTTGTTGTTGTTGTTTATTTGACGTTGTTGTTATTGATGTTGTTTATTTGACGTTTTTGTTGTTGTTGTTGTTATTTATTTGACGTTATTGTTATTGTTGTTGTTGTTGTTGTTTATTTGACGTTGTTGTTGTTGTTGACATTGTTGTTATTGTTGTTGTTTATTTGACGTTGTATTTGTTGTTGTTGTTGTTGTTGTTTATTTGACGTTGTTGTTGTTATTTATTTGACGTTATTGTTGTTGTTTATTTGACGTTGTTATTGTTGTTGTTGTTGTTGTTGTTATTTATTTGACGTTGTTGTTGTTGATGACATTATTGTTGTTGTTGTTTATTTGACGTTGTTGTTGTTGTTGTTTATTTGACGTAGTTGTTGTTATTGACGTTGTTGGTTTTGTTGTTGTTTATCTGACGTTTTTGTTGTTGATGTTGTTGTTGTTGTTGTTTTTCATTTGACAATGTTGTTGTTGTTGTTGTTTATTTGACGTTGTTGTTGTTGTTGTTTATTTGACGTTGTTGTTGTTTATTTGACGTTGTTGTTGTTGTTGTTGTTTATTTGACGTTGTTGTTGTTGTTGTTATTTATTTGACGTTGTTGTTGTTGGTTTTATTTTTTATTTGACGTTGTTGTTGTTGTTTATTTGACGTTGTTATTGTTGTTTATTTGACGTTGTTTTTGTTATTTGAAGTTGTTGTTGTTGTATTTGTTGTTGTTGTTGTTGCTTATTTGACGTTGTTATTGTTGTTTATTTGACGTTGTTTTTGTTATTTGAAGTTGTTGTTGTTGTTGTATTTGTTGTTGTTGTTGTTGCTTATTTGACGTTGTTGTTATTGTTGCTATTTATTTGACGTTGTTGTTGTTGTTGTTTATTTGACGTTGTTGTTGTTGTTGTTTATTTGACGTTGTTGTTGTTGTTGTTGTTTATTTGACATTGTTGTTGTTGTTGTTGTATTTGTTGTTGTTGTTATTGTTGTTGCTTATTTGACGTTGTTGTTATTGTTGTTGTTTATTCGACGTTATTGTTGTTGTTAATCATTTGGCGTTGTTGTTGTTGTTGTTGTTGTTTATTTGACGTTGTTGTTGTTGTTTATTTGATGTTGTTGTTGTTGTTGACATAGTTGTTGTTGTTAATTTGACGTTGTTGTTGTTGTTGACGTTGTTGTTTATTTGACGTTGTTGTTGTTGTTTATTGGAAGTTGTTGTTGTTTATTGGACGTTGTTGTTGTTGTTGACGGTGTTGTTGTTGTTGTTGTTGTTTATTTGACATTGTTGTTGTTGTTGTTATGTATTTGACGTTGTTGTTGTTATTGTTGTTGTTGTTTATTTGATGTTGTTGTTGTTGTTGTTGTTGTTGTTTATTTGACGTTGTTGTTGTTGTTGTTGTTTATTTGACGTTGTTGTTGTTGTTGTTGTTTATTTGAAGTTGTTGTTGTTGGCGTTGTTGTTGTTGTTATTGCTTATTTGACATTGTTGTTGTTGTTTATTTGACGTTGTTGTTGTTGTTCTTTATTTGACGTTGTTGTTGTTATTGTTTATTTGACGTTGTTGTTGTTGTTTATTTGACGTTGTTGTTGTTGTTGTTGTTTATTTGACGTTGTTGTTATTGATGTTGTTTATTTGACGTTTTTGTTGTTGTTGTTGTTATTTATTTGATGTTATTGTTATTGTTGTTGTTGTTGTTGTTTATTTGACGTTGTTGTTGTTGTTGACATTGTTGTTATTGTTGTTGTTTATTTGACGTTGTTGTTGTTGTTGATGTTGTTTATTTGACGTTGTTGTTGTTGATGTTATTTATTTGACGTTTTTGTTGTTGATGTTGTTGTTGTTGTTGTTTTTTATTTGACGTTGTTGTTGTTTATTTGACGTTGTTGTTGTTGTTGTTTATTTGACGTTGTTGTTGTTGTTGTTTATTTGACGTTGTTGTTGTTGTTGTTTATTTGACGTTGTTGTTGTTGTTGTTATTTATTTGACGTTGTTGTTGTTGTTGTTGTTATTTTTTATTTGACGTTGTTGTTGTTGTTGTTGTTTATTTGACGTTGTTATTGTTGTTTATTTGACGTTGTTTTTTTTATTTGACGTTGTTGTTATTGTATTTGTTGTTGTTGTTGTTGCTTATTTGACGTTGTTGTTATTGTTGCTATTTATTTGACGTTGTTGTTGTTGTTGTTTATTTGACGTTGTTGTTGTTGTTATTGTTTATTTGACGTTGTTGTTGTTTTTGTTGTTCTTGTTGTATTTGTTGCTGTTATTGTTGTTGCTTATTTGACGTTGTTGTTATTGTTGTTGTTTATTTGACGTTGTTGTTATTGTTGTTGTTATTCATTTGACGTTGTTGTTGTCGTTTATTTGACATTGTTGTTGTTGTTGTTTAGTTGACGTTGTTGTTGTTGTTGTTTTTGTTGTTTATTTGACGTTGTTGTTGTTATTTATTTGACGTTGTTGTTGTTTTATATTTGACGTTGTTGTTGTTGACGTTGTTGTTGTTGTTGTTGTTTATTTGACGTTGTTGTTGTTGTTGTTGTTTATTTGACGTTGTTAATGTTGTTGACATTGTTGTTGTTGTTTTTGTTGTTTATTTGGCGTTGTTGTTGTTGTTAGTGATTGTTGGTGTTGTTGTTGTTGTTATTGTTTATTTGACGTTGTTGTTGTTGTTGTTTATTTGACGTAGTTGTTGTTGTTGACGTTGTTGTTGTTGTTGTTGTTTATTTGACGTTGTTGTTGTTGTTGTTTATTTGACGTTGTTAATGTTGTTGACGTTGTTGTTGTTGTTTTTGTTGTTTATTTCACGTTGTTGTTGTTATTTGACGTTGTTGTTGTTGTATTTGTTGTTGTTGTTGTTTATTTGACGTTGTATTTGTTGTTGTTGTTGTTGTTTATTTGACGTTGTTGTTGTTATTTATTTGACGTTATTGTTGTTGTTTATTTGACGTTGTTATTGTTGTTGTTGTTGTTATTTATTTGACGTTGTTGTTGTTGATGACGTTATTGTTGTTGTTGTTTATTTGACGTTGTTGTTGTTGTTTATTTGACGTTGTTAATGTTGTTGACATTGTTGTTGTTGTTTTTGTTGTTTATTTGTCGTTGTTGTTGTTGTTATTTTTGTTGTTGTTATTGTTGTTGTTGTTGTTGTTGTTGTTTATTTGACGTTGTTGTTGTTGTTGTTGTTTATTTGACGTTGTTGTTGTTGTTGTTGTTGTTTATTTGACGTTGTTAATGTTGTTTATTTGACATTGTTGTTGTTGTTGTTTATTTGACGTTGTTGTTGATGTTGTTTATTTGACGTTGTTGTTGTTGTTTATTTGTCATTGTTGTTGTTGTTGACGTTGTTGTTGTTGTTGTTGACGTTGTTGTTGTTGTTGTTTATTTGATGTTGTAGTTGTTGTTGTTGTTGTTTATTTGATGTTGTTTTAGTTGTTGTTGTTTATTTGACGTTGTTGTTGTTTTTTATTTGACGTTGTTGATGTTGACATAATTGTTGTTGTTGTTGTTTATTTGACGTTGTTGTTGTTGTTGTTTATTTGACGTTGTTGTTGTTGTTGTTTATTTGACGTTGTTGTTGTTATTCATTTGACGTTGTTGTTGTTGTTGTTGTTGTTGTTGTTTATTTGACGTTGTTGTTGTTGTTGTTTTTTGATGTTGTTGTTGTTGTTGTTGTTGTTGACGTTGTTGTTTATTTGACGTTGTTGTTGTTGTTTATTTGACGTTGTTGTTGTTGTTGTTGTTTATTTGACGTTGTTGTTGTTGTTTATTGGACGTTATTGTTGTTGTTATTTATTTGACGTGGTTGTTGTTGTTATTTTTTATTTGACGTTGTTGTTGTTGTTGTTTATTTGACGTTGTTATTATTGTTTATTTGACGTCGTTTTTGTTATTTGACGTTGTTGTTGTTGTATTTGTTGTTGTTGTTGTTGTTGTTGCTTATTTGACGTTGTTGTTATTGTTGCTATTTATTTGACGTTGTTGTTGTTGTAGTTTATTTGACGTTGTTGTTGTTGTTGTTTATTTGACGTTGTTGTTGTTGTATTTGTTGTTGTTGTTATTGTTGTTGCTTATTTGACGTTGTTGTTATTGTTGTTGTTTATTTGACGTTGTTGTTGTTATTCATTTGACGTTGTTGTTGTTGTTATTTATTTGACGTTGTTGTTGTTGTTGTTTATTTGATGTTGTTGTTGTTGACATAGTTGTTGTTGTTAATTTGACGTTGTTGTTGTTGTTGTTGACGTTTTTGTTTATTTGACATTTGACGTTGTTGTTGTTGTTGTTTATTGGACGTTGTTGTTGTTGTTGTTATTTATTTGACGTTGTTGTTGTTGTTGTTTATTTGACGTTGTGGTTGTTTTTTATTTGACGTTGTTGTTGTTGTCATTGTTGTTGTTGTTGTTTATTTGACGTTGTTGTTGTTGTTCTTTATTTGACCTAGTTGTTGTTATTGACGTTGTTGTTCTTGTTGTTGTTGTTGTTTATTTGACATTTTTGTTGTTGTTGTTGACGTTGTTGTTGTTTTTTATTTGACGTTGTTTTTGTTGTTGTTTATTTGACGTTGTTGTTGCTGTTATTGTTGTTGTTGTTGTTGTTTATTTGACGTTGTTGTTGTTTATTTAACGTTGTTGTTGTTGTTGTTGTTTATTTGACATTGTTGTTGTTGTATTTGTTGTTGTTGTTATTGTTGTTGCTTATTTGACGTTGTTGTTATTGTTGTTGTTTATTTGACGTTATTGTTGTGGTTAATCATTTGACGTTGTTGTTGTTGTTGTTGTTTATTTGACGTTGTTGTTGTTGTTGTTGTTTATTTGATGTTGTTGTTGTTGTTGACATAGTTGTTGTTGTTAATTTGACGTTGTTGTTGTTGTTTATTTGACATTGTTGTTGTTGTTTATTGGACGTTGTTGTTGTTGTTGTTTATTTGACATTGTTGTTGTTGTTGACGGTGTTGTTGTTGTTGTTGTTTATTTGACATTGTTGTTGTTGTTGTTATTTATTTGACGTTGTTGTTATTGTTGTTGTTTATTTGACGTTGTTGTTGTTGTTGTTGTTTATTTGACGTTGTTGTTGTTATTTGACGTTGTTGTTGTTGTATTTGTTGTTGTTGTTTATTTGACGTTGTATTTGTTGTTGTTGTTGTTGTTTATTTGACGTTGTTGTTGTTATTTATTTGACGTTATTGTTGTTGTTTATTTGACGTTGTTATTGTTGTTGTTGTTGTTGTTATTTATTTGACGTTGTTGTTGTTGATGACGTTATTGTTGTTGTTGTTTATTTGACGTTGTTTTTGTTGTTTATTTGACGTTGTTAATGTTGTTGACATTGTTGTTGTTGTTTTTGTTGTTTATTTGTCATTGTTGTTGTTGTTATTTTTGTTGTTGTTATTGTTGTTGTTGTTGTTTTTTATTTGACGTTGTTGTTGTTGTTGTTGTTTATTTGACGTTGTTGTTGTTGTTGTTTATTTGACGTTGTTGTTGATGTTGTTTATTTGACGTTGTTGTTGTTGTTTATTTGACATTGTTGTTGTTGTTGTTGACGTTGTTGTTGTTGTTGTTTATTTGATGTTGTAGTTGTTGTTGTTGTTTATTTGATGTTGTTTTAGTTGTTGTTGTTTATTTGACGTTGTTGTTGTTTTTTATTTGACGTTGTTGATGTTGACGTTATTGTTGTTGTTGTTGTTTATTTGACGTTGTTGTTGTTGTTGTTTATTTGACGTAGTTGTTGTTATTGACGTTGTTGTTGTTGTTGTTGTTTATTTGACGTTTTTGTTGTTGTTAATGTTGTTGTTGTTGTTGTTTTTCATTTGACGTTGTTGTTGTTGTTGTTGTTGTTTATTTGACGTTGTTGTTGTTGTTGTTTATTTGACGTTGTTGTTGTTGTTGTTTATTTGACGTTGTTGTTGTTGTTGTTGTTGTTTATTTGACGTTGTTGTTGTTGTTATTCATTTGACGTTGTTGTTGTTGTTTATTTGACGTTGTTGTTGTTGTTGTTGTTTATTTGATGTTGTTGTTGTTGTTGTTGACATAGTTGTTGTTGTTAATTTGACGTTGTTGTTGTTGTTGTTGTTGTTGACGTTGTTGTTTATTTGACGTTGTTGTTGTTGTTGTTTATTTGACGTTGTTGTTGTTGTTGTTGTTGTTGTTTATTTGACGTTGTTGTTGTTTATTGGACGTTGTTGTTGTTGTTATTTATTTGACGTGGTTGTTGTTGTTATTTTTTATTTGACGTTGTTGTTGTTGTTGTTTATTTGACGTTGTTATTATTGTTTATTTGACGTCGTTTTTGTTATTTGACGTTGTTGTTGTTGTATTTGTTGTTGTATTTGTTGTTGTTGTTGTTGTTGTTGTTGCTTATTTGACGTTATTGTTGTTGTTGTTTATTTGACGTTGTTGTTGTTGTATTTGTTGTTGTTGTTATTGTTGTTGCTTATTTGACGTTGTTGTTATTGTTGTTGTTTATTTGACGTTGTTGTTGTTATTCATTTAACATTGTTGTTGTTGTTATTTATTTGACGTTGTTGTTGTTGTTGTTTATTTGATGTTGTTGTTGTTGACATAGTTGTTGTTGTTAATTTGACGTTGTTGTTGTTGTTGACGTTGTTGTTTATTTGACGTTGTTGTTGTTTATTGGACGTTGTTGTTGTTGTTGTTATTTATTTGACGTTGTTGTTGTTGTTGTTGTTTATTTGACGTTGTTGTTGTTTTTTATTTGACGTTGTTGTTGTTGTCATTGTTGTTGTTGTTGTTGTTTATTTGACGTTATTGTTGTTCTTTATTTGACCTAGTTGTTGTTATTGACGTTGTTGTTGTTGTTGTTGTTGTTTATTTGACATTTTTGTTGTTGTTGTTGACGTTGTTGTTGTTTTTTATTTGACGTTGTTGTTGTTGTTGTTGTTTATTTGTCATTGTTGTTGTTGTTGTATTTGTTATTGTTGTTATTGTTGTTGCTTATTTGACGTTGTTGTTATTGTTGTTGTTTATTTGACGTTATTGTTGTTGTTAATCATTTGACGTTGTTGTTGTTGTTGTTGTTTATTTGACGTTGTTGTTGTTGTTTATTTGATGTTGTTGTTGTTGACATAGTTGTTGTTGTTAATTTGACGTTGTTGTTGTTGTTTATTTGACATTGTTGTTGTTGTTTATTGGACGTTGTTGTTGTTGTTGTTGTTGTTTATTTGACATTGTTGTTGTTGTTGACGGTGTTGTTGTTGTTGTTGTTTATTTGACATTGTTGTTGTTGTTGTTATTTATTTGACGTTGTTGTTATTGTTGTTGTTTATTTGACGTTGTTGTTATTGTTGTTGTTTATTTGACGTTGTTATTGTTATTCATTTGACGTTGTTGTTGTTGTTGTTTATTTGACGTTGTTGTTTTAATTTGATGTTGTTGTTGTTGTTGTCGACATAGTTGTTGTTGTTCATTTGACGTTGTTGTTGTTGTTGACGTTGTTGTTTATTTGACGTTGTTGTTGTTGTTGTTTATTTGACGTTGTTGTTGTTGTTGTTTATTTGACGTTGTTGTTGTTGTTGTTGTTTATTGGACATTGTTGTTGTTGTTATTTATTTGACGTTGTTGTTGTTGTTGTTATTTTTTATTTGACGTTGTTGTTGTTGTTGTTTATTTGACGTTGTTATTATTGTTTATTTGACGTTGTTTTTGTTATTTGACGTTGTTGTTGTTGTATTTGTTGTTGTTGTTGTTGTTGCTTATTTGACGTTGTTGTTATTGTTGCTATTTATTTGACGTTGTTGTTGTTGTTGTTGTTTATTTGACGTTGTTGTTGTTGGCGTTGTTGTTGTTGTTATTGCTTATTTGACATTGTTGTTATTGTTTATTTGACGTTGTTGTTGTTGTTTATTTGACGTTGTTGTTGTTGTTGTTTATTTGATGTTGTTTTAGTTGTTGTTGTTTATTTGACGTTGTTGTTGTTTTTTATTTGACGTTGTTGTTATTGACGTTGTTGTTATTGACGTTGTTGTTGTTGTTGTTGTTTATTTGACGTTGTTATTGTTGTTTATTTGACGTTGTTTTTGTTATTTGACGTTGTTGTTGTTGTATTTGTTGTTGTTGTTGTTGTTTATTTGACGTTATTGTTATTATCGCTATTTATTTGACGTTGTTGTTGTTGTTGTTTATTTGACGTTGTTGTTGTTGTTTATTTGACGTTGTTGTTATTGTTGTATTTGTTGTTGTTATTGCTGTTGCTTATTTGACGTTGTTGTTATTGTTGTTGTTTATTTGACGTTGTTGTTATTGTTGTTGTTATTCATTTGACGTTGTTGTTGTTGTTTATTTGACATTGTTGTTGTTGTTGTTGTTTATTTGACGTTGTTGTTGTTTTTGTTGTTTATTTGACGTTGTTATTGTTATTTGTTTGACGTTGTTGTTGTTTTATATTTGACGTTGTTGTTGTTGACGTTGTTGTTGTTATTGTTGTTTATTTGACGTTGTTGTTGTTGTTGTTTATTTGACGTTGTTAATGTTGTTGACATTAATGTTGTTGTTTTTGTTGTTTATTTGGCGTTGTTGTTGTTGTTAGTGATTGTTATTGTTATTGTTGTTGTTATTGTTTATTTGACGTTGTTGTTGTTGTTGTTTTGACGTAGTTGTTGTTGTTGACGTTGTTGTTGTTGACGTTGTTGTTGTTGTTGTTGTTGTTTATTTGACGTTGTTCTTGTTGTTTATTGGACGTTGTTGTTGTTGTTATTTATTTGACGTTGTTGTTGTTGTTGTTATTTTTTATTTGACGTTGTTGTTGTTGTTGTTTATTTGACGTTGTTATTATTGTTTATTTGACGTTGTTTTTGTTATTTGACGTTGTTGTTGTTGTATTTGTTGTTGTTGTTGTTGTTGCTTATTTGACGTTGTTGTTATTGTTGCTATTTATTTGACGTTGTTGTTGTTGTTGTTGTTTATTTGACGTTGTTGTTGTTGGCGTTGTTGTTGTTGTTATTGCTTATTTGACATTGTTGTTATTGTTTATTTGACGTTGTTGTTGTTGTTTATTTGACGTTGTTGTTGTTGTTGTTTATTTGATGTTGTTTTAGTTGTTGTTGTTTATTTGACGTTGTTGTTGTTTTTTATTTGACGTTGTTGTTATTGACGTTGTTGTTATTGACGTTGTTGTTGTTGTTGTTGTTTATTTGACGTTGTTATTGTTGTTTATTTGACGTTGTTTTTGTTATTTGACGTTGTTGTTGTTGTATTTGTTGTTGTTGTTGTTGTTTATTTGACGTTATTGTTATTATCGCTATTTATTTGACGTTGTTGTTGTTGTTGTTTATTTGACGTTGTTGTTGTTGTTTATTTGACGTTGTTGTTATTGTTGTATTTGTTGTTGTTATTGCTGTTGCTTATTTGACGTTGTTGTTATTGTTGTTGTTTATTTGACGTTGTTGTTATTGTTGTTGTTATTCATTTGACGTTGTTGTTGTTGTTTATTTGACATTGTTGTTGTTGTTGTTGTTTATTTGACGTTGTTGTTGTTTTTGTTGTTTATTTGACGTTGTTATTGTTATTTGTTTGACGTTGTTGTTGTTTTATATTTGACGTTGTTGTTGTTGACGTTGTTGTTGTTATTGTTGTTTATTTGACGTTGTTGTTGTTGTTGTTTATTTGACGTTGTTAATGTTGTTGACATTAATGTTGTTGTTTTTGTTGTTTATTTGGCGTTGTTGTTGTTGTTAGTGATTGTTATTGTTATTGTTGTTGTTATTGTTTATTTGACGTTGTTGTTGTTGTTGTTTTGACGTAGTTGTTGTTGTTGACGTTGTTGTTGTTGTTGTTTATTTGACGTCGTTGTTGTTGTTGTTGTTTATTTGACGTTGTTAATGTTGTTGACGTTGTTGTTGTTGTTTTTGTTGTTTATTTCACGTTGTTGTTGTTATTTGACGTTGTTGTTGTTGTATTTGTTGTTGTTGTTGTTGTTTATTTGACGTTGTATTTGTTGTTGTTGTTGTTGTTGTTTATTTGACGTTGTTGTTGTTATTTATTTGACGTTATTGTTGTTGTTTATTTGACGTTGTTATTGTTGTTGTTGTTGTTGTTGTTGTTTATTTGACGTTGTTGCTGTTGATGACGTTATTGTTGTTGTTGTTTATTTGACGTTGTTGTTGTTGTTGTTGTGGTTTATTTGACGTTGTTAATGTTGTTGACATTGTTGTTGTTGTTTTTGTTGTTTATTTGACGTTGTTGTTGTTGTTGTTGTTATTTTTGTTGTTGTTATTGTTGTTGTTGTTGTTTATTTGACTTTGTTGTTGTTATTTTTGTTGTTGTTGTTGTTTATTTGACGTTGTTGTTGTTGTTTATTTGACGTTGTTGTTGTTGTTGTTTATTTGACGTTGTTGTTGATGTTGTTTATTTGACGTTGTTGTTGTTGTTTATTTGACATTGTTGTTGTTGTTGTTGACGTTGTTGTTGTTGTTGTTTATTTGACGTTGTAGTTGTTGTTGTTGTTTATTTGATGTTGTTTTAGTTGTTGTTGTTTATTTGACGTTGTTGTTGTTTTTTATTTGACGTTGTTGGTGTTGACATTATTGTTGTTGTTGTTGTTTATTTGACGTTGTTGTTGTTGTTTATTTGACGTAGTTGTTGTAATTGACGTTGTTGTTGTTGTTGTTTATATGACGTTTTTGTTGTTGATGTTGTGCTTGTTGTTGTTTTTCATTTGACGTGGTTGTTGTTGTTGTTTATTTGACGTTGTTGTTGTTGTTGTTTATTTGACGTTGTTGTCGTTGTTGTTGTTTATTTGACGTTGTTGTTTTTGTTGTTGTTTTTGTTGTTGTTTATTTGACGTTGTTATTGTTGTTTATTTGACGTTGTTTTTGTTATTTGACGTTGTTGTTATTGTATTTGTTGTTGTTGTTGTTGTTGCTTATTTGACGTTGTTGTTATTGTTGTTGTTTATTTGACGTTGTTGTTATTGTTGTTGTTATTCATTTGACGTTGTTGTTGTTGTTTATTTGACGTTGTTGTTGTTGTTGTTTATTTGATGTTGTTGTTGTTGTTGTTGTTTTTGTTGTTTATTTGACGTTGTTGTTGTTATTTATTTGCTGTTGTTGTTGTTTTATATTTGACGTTGTTGTTGTTGTTGTTGTTTATTTGACGTTGTTGTTGTTGTTGTTGTATATTTGACGTTGTTAATGTTGTTGACATTGTTGTTGTTGTTTTTGTTGTTTATTTGGCGTTGTTGTTGTTAGTGATTGTTGGTGTTGCTGTTGTTGTTATTGTTTATTTAACGTTGTTGTTGTTGTTTATTTGATGTAGTTGTTGTTGTTGACGTTGTTGTTGTTGTTGTTGTTTATTTGACGTTGTTGTTGTTGTTTATTTGACGTTGTTAATGTTGTTGACGTTGTTGTTGTTGTTTTTGTTGTTTATTTCACGTTGTTGTTGTTATTTGACGTTGTTGTTGTTGTATTTGTTGTTGTTGTTGTTGTTGTTGTTTATTTGACGTTGTATTTGTTGTTGTTGTTGTTGTTATTTATTTGACGTTGTTGTTGTTGATGACGTTATTGTTGTTGTTGTTTATTTGACGTTGTTGTTGTTGTTTATTTGACGTTGTTGTTGTTGTTTATTTGACGTAGTTGTTGTTATTGACGTTGTTGGTTTTGTTGTTGTTTATCTGACGTTTTTGTTGTTGATGTTGTTGTTGTTGTTGTTTTTCATTTGACGTTGTGGTTGTTGTTTATTTGACGTTGTTGTTGTTGTTGTTGTTGTTTATTTGACGTTGTTGTTGTTGTTTATTTGACGTTGTTGTTGTTGTTGTTTATTTGACGTTGTTGTTGTTGTTATTTATTTGACGTTGTTGTTATTGTTGTTATTTTTTATTTGACGTTGTTGTTGTTGTTGTTGTTGTTGTTTATTTGACATTGTTAGTGTTGTTTATTTGACGTTGTTGTTGTTGTTGTTGTTGTTTATTTGACATTGTTGTTGTTGTTGTATATGTTGTTGTTGTTATTGTTGTTGCTTATTTGACGTTGTTGTTATTGTTGTTGTTTATTTGACGTTATTGTTGTTGTTAATCATTTGACGTTGTTGTTGTTGTTGTTGTTTATTTGACGTTGTTGTTGTTGTTGTTTATTTGATGTTGTTGTTGTTGTTGTTGACATAGTTGTTGTTGTTAATTTGACGTTGTTGTTGTTGTTGTTGACGTTGTTGTTTATTTGACGTTGTTGTTGTTGTTTATTGGACGTTGTTGTTGTTTATTGGACGTTGTTGTTGTTGTTGACGGTGTTGTTGTTGTTGTTGTTTATTTGACATTGTTGTTGTTGTTGTTATTTATTTGACGTTGTTGTTGTTGTTGTTATTGTTGTTTATTTGATGTTGTTGTTGTTGTTGTTTATTTGACGTTGTTGTTGTTGTTGTTGTTGTTGTTTATTTGACGTTGTTGTTGTTGTTGTTGTTTATTTGAAGTTGTTGTTGTTGGCGTTGTTGTTGTTGTTATTGCTTATTTGACATTGTTGTTGTTGTTTATTTGACGTTGTTGTTGTTATTGTTTATTTGACGTTGTTTTGTTGTTTATTTGACGTTGTTGTTGTTGTTGTTTATTTGACGTTGTTGTTATTGATGTTGTTTATTTGACGTTTTTGTTGTTGTTGTTATTTATTTGACGTTATTGTTGTTGTTGTTGTTGTTGTTGTTGTTGACGTTGTTGTTATTGTTGTTGTTTATTTGACGTTGTTGTTGTTGTTGTTTATTTGACGTTGTTGTTGTTGTTGTTTATTTGACGTTGTTGTTGTTATTCATTTGACGTTGTTGTTGTTGTTGTTGTTGTTGTTGTTTATTTGACGTTGTTGTTGTTGTTGTTTTTTGATGTTGTTGTTGTTGTTGTTGTTGTTGACGTTGTTGTTTATTTGACGTTGTTGTTGTTGTTTATTTGACGTTGTTGTTGTTGTTGTTGTTTATTTGACGTTGTTGTTGTTGTTTATTGGACGTTATTGTTGTTGTTATTTATTTGACGTGGTTGTTGTTGTTATTTTTTATTTGACGTTGTTGTTGTTGTTGTTTATTTGACGTTGTTATTATTGTTTATTTGACGTCGTTTTTGTTATTTGACGTTGTTGTTGTTGTATTTGTTGTTGTTGTTGTTGTTGTTGCTTATTTGACGTTGTTGTTATTGTTGCTATTTATTTGACGTTGTTGTTGTTGTAGTTTATTTGACGTTGTTGTTGTTGTTGTTTATTTGACGTTGTTGTTGTTGTATTTGTTGTTGTTGTTATTGTTGTTGCTTATTTGACGTTGTTGTTATTGTTGTTGTTTATTTGACGTTGTTGTTGTTATTCATTTGACGTTGTTGTTGTTGTTATTTATTTGACGTTGTTGTTGTTGTTGTTTATTTGATGTTGTTGTTGTTGACATAGTTGTTGTTGTTAATTTGACGTTGTTGTTGTTGTTGTTGACGTTTTTGTTTATTTGACATTTGACGTTGTTGTTGTTGTTGTTTATTGGACGTTGTTGTTGTTGTTGTTATTTATTTGACGTTGTTGTTGTTGTTGTTTATTTGACGTTGTGGTTGTTTTTTATTTGACGTTGTTGTTGTTGTCATTGTTGTTGTTGTTGTTTATTTGACGTTGTTGTTGTTGTTCTTTATTTGACCTAGTTGTTGTTATTGACGTTGTTGTTGTTGTTGTTGTTGTTTATTTGACATTTTTGTTGTTGTTGTTGACGTTGTTGTTGTTTTTTATTTGACGTTGTTTTTGTTGTTGTTTATTTGACGTTGTTGTTGCTGTTATTGTTGTTGTTGTTGTTGTTTATTTGACGTTGTTGTTGTTTATTTAACGTTGTTGTTGTTGTTGTTGTTTATTTGACATTGTTGTTGTTGTATTTGTTGTTGTTGTTATTGTTGTTGCTTATTTGACGTTGTTGTTATTGTTGTTGTTTATTTGACGTTATTGTTGTGGTTAATCATTTGACGTTGTTGTTGTTGTTGTTGTTTATTTGACGTTGTTGTTGTTGTTGTTGTTTATTTGATGTTGTTGTTGTTGTTGACATAGTTGTTGTTGTTAATTTGACGTTGTTGTTGTTGTTTATTTGACATTGTTGTTGTTGTTTATTGGACGTTGTTGTTGTTGTTGTTTATTTGACATTGTTGTTGTTGTTGACGGTGTTGTTGTTGTTGTTGTTTATTTGACATTGTTGTTGTTGTTGTTATTTATTTGACGTTGTTGTTATTGTTGTTGTTTATTTGACGTTGTTGTTGTTGTTGTTGTTTATTTGACGTTGTTGTTGTTATTTGACGTTGTTGTTGTTGTATTTGTTGTTGTTGTTTATTTGACGTTGTATTTGTTGTTGTTGTTGTTGTTTATTTGACGTTGTTGTTGTTATTTATTTGACGTTATTGTTGTTGTTTATTTGACGTTGTTATTGTTGTTGTTGTTGTTGTTATTTATTTGACGTTGTTGTTGTTGATGACGTTATTGTTGTTGTTGTTTATTTGACGTTGTTTTTGTTGTTTATTTGACGTTGTTAATGTTGTTGACATTGTTGTTGTTGTTTTTGTTGTTTATTTGTCATTGTTGTTGTTGTTATTTTTGTTGTTGTTATTGTTGTTGTTGTTGTTTTTTATTTGACGTTGTTGTTGTTGTTGTTGTTTATTTGACGTTGTTGTTGTTGTTGTTTATTTGACGTTGTTGTTGATGTTGTTTATTTGACGTTGTTGTTGTTGTTTATTTGACATTGTTGTTGTTGTTGTTGACGTTGTTGTTGTTGTTGTTTATTTGATGTTGTAGTTGTTGTTGTTGTTTATTTGATGTTGTTTTAGTTGTTGTTGTTTATTTGACGTTGTTGTTGTTTTTTATTTGACGTTGTTGATGTTGACGTTATTGTTGTTGTTGTTGTTTATTTGACGTTGTTGTTGTTGTTGTTTATTTGACGTAGTTGTTGTTATTGACGTTGTTGTTGTTGTTGTTGTTTATTTGACGTTTTTGTTGTTGTTAATGTTGTTGTTGTTGTTGTTTTTCATTTGACGTTGTTGTTGTTGTTGTTGTTGTTTATTTGACGTTGTTGTTGTTGTTGTTTATTTGACGTTGTTGTTGTTGTTGTTTATTTGACGTTGTTGTTGTTGTTGTTGTTTATTTGACGTTGTTGTTGTTGTTATTCATTTGACGTTGTTGTTGTTGTTTATTTGACGTTGTTGTTGTTGTTGTTGTTTATTTGATGTTGTTGTTGTTGTTGTTGACATAGTTGTTGTTGTTAATTTGACGTTGTTGTTGTTGTTGTTGTTGTTGACGTTGTTGTTTATTTGACGTTGTTGTTGTTGTTGTTTATTTGACGTTGTTGTTGTTGTTGTTGTTGTTGTTTATTTGACGTTGTTGTTGTTTATTGGACGTTGTTGTTGTTGTTATTTATTTGACGTGGTTGTTGTTGTTATTTTTTATTTGACGTTGTTGTTGTTGTTGTTTATTTGACGTTGTTATTATTGTTTATTTGACGTCGTTTTTGTTATTTGACGTTGTTGTTGTTGTATTTGTTGTTGTATTTGTTGTTGTTGTTGTTGTTGTTGTTGCTTATTTGACGTTATTGTTGTTGTTGTTTATTTGACGTTGTTGTTGTTGTATTTGTTGTTGTTGTTATTGTTGTTGCTTATTTGACGTTGTTGTTATTGTTGTTGTTTATTTGACGTTGTTGTTGTTATTCATTTAACATTGTTGTTGTTGTTATTTATTTGACGTTGTTGTTGTTGTTGTTTATTTGATGTTGTTGTTGTTGACATAGTTGTTGTTGTTAATTTGACGTTGTTGTTGTTGTTGACGTTGTTGTTTATTTGACGTTGTTGTTGTTTATTGGACGTTGTTGTTGTTGTTGTTATTTATTTGACGTTGTTGTTGTTGTTGTTGTTTATTTGACGTTGTTGTTGTTTTTTATTTGACGTTGTTGTTGTTGTCATTGTTGTTGTTGTTGTTGTTTATTTGACGTTATTGTTGTTCTTTATTTGACCTAGTTGTTGTTATTGACGTTGTTGTTGTTGTTGTTGTTGTTTATTTGACATTTTTGTTGTTGTTGTTGACGTTGTTGTTGTTTTTTATTTGACGTTGTTGTTGTTGTTGTTGTTTATTTGTCATTGTTGTTGTTGTTGTATTTGTTATTGTTGTTATTGTTGTTGCTTATTTGACGTTGTTGTTATTGTTGTTGTTTATTTGACGTTATTGTTGTTGTTAATCATTTGACGTTGTTGTTGTTGTTGTTGTTTATTTGACGTTGTTGTTGTTGTTTATTTGATGTTGTTGTTGTTGACATAGTTGTTGTTGTTAATTTGACGTTGTTGTTGTTGTTTATTTGACATTGTTGTTGTTGTTTATTGGACGTTGTTGTTGTTGTTGTTGTTGTTTATTTGACATTGTTGTTGTTGTTGACGGTGTTGTTGTTGTTGTTGTTTATTTGACATTGTTGTTGTTGTTGTTATTTATTTGACGTTGTTGTTATTGTTGTTGTTTATTTGACGTTGTTGTTATTGTTGTTGTTTATTTGACGTTGTTATTGTTATTCATTTGACGTTGTTGTTGTTGTTGTTTATTTGACGTTGTTGTTTTAATTTGATGTTGTTGTTGTTGTTGTCGACATAGTTGTTGTTGTTCATTTGACGTTGTTGTTGTTGTTGACGTTGTTGTTTATTTGACGTTGTTGTTGTTGTTGTTTATTTGACGTTGTTGTTGTTGTTGTTTATTTGACGTTGTTGTTGTTGTTGTTGTTTATTGGACATTGTTGTTGTTGTTATTTATTTGACGTTGTTGTTGTTGTTGTTATTTTTTATTTGACGTTGTTGTTGTTGTTGTTTATTTGACGTTGTTATTATTGTTTATTTGACGTTGTTTTTGTTATTTGACGTTGTTGTTGTTGTATTTGTTGTTGTTGTTGTTGTTGCTTATTTGACGTTGTTGTTATTGTTGCTATTTATTTGACGTTGTTGTTGTTGTTGTTGTTTATTTGACGTTGTTGTTGTTGGCGTTGTTGTTGTTGTTATTGCTTATTTGACATTGTTGTTATTGTTTATTTGACGTTGTTGTTGTTGTTTATTTGACGTTGTTGTTGTTGTTGTTTATTTGATGTTGTTTTAGTTGTTGTTGTTTATTTGACGTTGTTGTTGTTTTTTATTTGACGTTGTTGTTATTGACGTTGTTGTTATTGACGTTGTTGTTGTTGTTGTTGTTTATTTGACGTTGTTATTGTTGTTTATTTGACGTTGTTTTTGTTATTTGACGTTGTTGTTGTTGTATTTGTTGTTGTTGTTGTTGTTTATTTGACGTTATTGTTATTATCGCTATTTATTTGACGTTGTTGTTGTTGTTGTTTATTTGACGTTGTTGTTGTTGTTTATTTGACGTTGTTGTTATTGTTGTATTTGTTGTTGTTATTGCTGTTGCTTATTTGACGTTGTTGTTATTGTTGTTGTTTATTTGACGTTGTTGTTATTGTTGTTGTTATTCATTTGACGTTGTTGTTGTTGTTTATTTGACATTGTTGTTGTTGTTGTTGTTTATTTGACGTTGTTGTTGTTTTTGTTGTTTATTTGACGTTGTTATTGTTATTTGTTTGACGTTGTTGTTGTTTTATATTTGACGTTGTTGTTGTTGACGTTGTTGTTGTTATTGTTGTTTATTTGACGTTGTTGTTGTTGTTGTTTATTTGACGTTGTTAATGTTGTTGACATTAATGTTGTTGTTTTTGTTGTTTATTTGGCGTTGTTGTTGTTGTTAGTGATTGTTATTGTTATTGTTGTTGTTATTGTTTATTTGACGTTGTTGTTGTTGTTGTTTTGACGTAGTTGTTGTTGTTGACGTTGTTGTTGTTGACGTTGTTGTTGTTGTTGTTGTTGTTTATTTGACGTTGTTCTTGTTGTTTATTGGACGTTGTTGTTGTTGTTATTTATTTGACGTTGTTGTTGTTGTTGTTATTTTTTATTTGACGTTGTTGTTGTTGTTGTTTATTTGACGTTGTTATTATTGTTTATTTGACGTTGTTTTTGTTATTTGACGTTGTTGTTGTTGTATTTGTTGTTGTTGTTGTTGTTGCTTATTTGACGTTGTTGTTATTGTTGCTATTTATTTGACGTTGTTGTTGTTGTTGTTGTTTATTTGACGTTGTTGTTGTTGGCGTTGTTGTTGTTGTTATTGCTTATTTGACATTGTTGTTATTGTTTATTTGACGTTGTTGTTGTTGTTTATTTGACGTTGTTGTTGTTGTTGTTTATTTGATGTTGTTTTAGTTGTTGTTGTTTATTTGACGTTGTTGTTGTTTTTTATTTGACGTTGTTGTTATTGACGTTGTTGTTATTGACGTTGTTGTTGTTGTTGTTGTTTATTTGACGTTGTTATTGTTGTTTATTTGACGTTGTTTTTGTTATTTGACGTTGTTGTTGTTGTATTTGTTGTTGTTGTTGTTGTTTATTTGACGTTATTGTTATTATCGCTATTTATTTGACGTTGTTGTTGTTGTTGTTTATTTGACGTTGTTGTTGTTGTTTATTTGACGTTGTTGTTATTGTTGTATTTGTTGTTGTTATTGCTGTTGCTTATTTGACGTTGTTGTTATTGTTGTTGTTTATTTGACGTTGTTGTTATTGTTGTTGTTATTCATTTGACGTTGTTGTTGTTGTTTATTTGACATTGTTGTTGTTGTTGTTGTTTATTTGACGTTGTTGTTGTTTTTGTTGTTTATTTGACGTTGTTATTGTTATTTGTTTGACGTTGTTGTTGTTTTATATTTGACGTTGTTGTTGTTGACGTTGTTGTTGTTATTGTTGTTTATTTGACGTTGTTGTTGTTGTTGTTTATTTGACGTTGTTAATGTTGTTGACATTAATGTTGTTGTTTTTGTTGTTTATTTGGCGTTGTTGTTGTTGTTAGTGATTGTTATTGTTATTGTTGTTGTTATTGTTTATTTGACGTTGTTGTTGTTGTTGTTTTGACGTAGTTGTTGTTGTTGACGTTGTTGTTGTTGTTGTTTATTTGACGTCGTTGTTGTTGTTGTTGTTTATTTGACGTTGTTAATGTTGTTGACGTTGTTGTTGTTGTTTTTGTTGTTTATTTCACGTTGTTGTTGTTATTTGACGTTGTTGTTGTTGTATTTGTTGTTGTTGTTGTTGTTTATTTGACGTTGTATTTGTTGTTGTTGTTGTTGTTGTTTATTTGACGTTGTTGTTGTTATTTATTTGACGTTATTGTTGTTGTTTATTTGACGTTGTTATTGTTGTTGTTGTTGTTGTTGTTGTTTATTTGACGTTGTTGCTGTTGATGACGTTATTGTTGTTGTTGTTTATTTGACGTTGTTGTTGTTGTTGTTGTGGTTTATTTGACGTTGTTAATGTTGTTGACATTGTTGTTGTTGTTTTTGTTGTTTATTTGACGTTGTTGTTGTTGTTGTTGTTATTTTTGTTGTTGTTATTGTTGTTGTTGTTGTTTATTTGACTTTGTTGTTGTTATTTTTGTTGTTGTTGTTGTTGTTTATTTGACGTTGTTGTTGTTGTTTATTTGACGTTGTTGTTGTTGTTGTTTATTTGACGTTGTTGTTGATGTTGTTTATTTGACGTTGTTGTTGTTGTTTATTTGACATTGTTGTTGTTGTTGTTGACGTTGTTGTTGTTGTTGTTTATTTGACGTTGTAGTTGTTGTTGTTGTTTATTTGATGTTGTTTTAGTTGTTGTTGTTTATTTGACGTTGTTGTTGTTTTTTATTTGACGTTGTTGGTGTTGACATTATTGTTGTTGTTGTTGTTTATTTGACGTTGTTGTTGTTGTTTATTTGACGTAGTTGTTGTAATTGACGTTGTTGTTGTTGTTGTTTATATGACGTTTTTGTTGTTGATGTTGTGCTTGTTGTTGTTTTTCATTTGACGTGGTTGTTGTTGTTGTTTATTTGACGTTGTTGTTGTTGTTGTTTATTTGACGTTGTTGTCGTTGTTGTTGTTTATTTGACGTTGTTGTTTTTGTTGTTGTTTTTGTTGTTGTTTATTTGACGTTGTTATTGTTGTTTATTTGACGTTGTTTTTGTTATTTGACGTTGTTGTTATTGTATTTGTTGTTGTTGTTGTTGTTGCTTATTTGACGTTGTTGTTATTGTTGTTGTTTATTTGACGTTGTTGTTATTGTTGTTGTTATTCATTTGACGTTGTTGTTGTTGTTTATTTGACGTTGTTGTTGTTGTTGTTTATTTGATGTTGTTGTTGTTGTTGTTGTTTTTGTTGTTTATTTGACGTTGTTGTTGTTATTTATTTGCTGTTGTTGTTGTTTTATATTTGACGTTGTTGTTGTTGTTGTTGTTTATTTGACGTTGTTGTTGTTGTTGTTGTATATTTGACGTTGTTAATGTTGTTGACATTGTTGTTGTTGTTTTTGTTGTTTATTTGGCGTTGTTGTTGTTAGTGATTGTTGGTGTTGCTGTTGTTGTTATTGTTTATTTAACGTTGTTGTTGTTGTTTATTTGATGTAGTTGTTGTTGTTGACGTTGTTGTTGTTGTTGTTGTTTATTTGACGTTGTTGTTGTTGTTTATTTGACGTTGTTAATGTTGTTGACGTTGTTGTTGTTGTTTTTGTTGTTTATTTCACGTTGTTGTTGTTATTTGACGTTGTTGTTGTTGTATTTGTTGTTGTTGTTGTTGTTGTTGTTTATTTGACGTTGTATTTGTTGTTGTTGTTGTTGTTATTTATTTGACGTTGTTGTTGTTGATGACGTTATTGTTGTTGTTGTTTATTTGACGTTGTTGTTGTTGTTTATTTGACGTTGTTGTTGTTGTTTATTTGACGTAGTTGTTGTTATTGACGTTGTTGGTTTTGTTGTTGTTTATCTGACGTTTTTGTTGTTGATGTTGTTGTTGTTGTTGTTTTTCATTTGACGTTGTGGTTGTTGTTTATTTGACGTTGTTGTTGTTGTTGTTGTTGTTTATTTGACGTTGTTGTTGTTGTTTATTTGACGTTGTTGTTGTTGTTGTTTATTTGACGTTGTTGTTGTTGTTATTTATTTGACGTTGTTGTTGTTGTTGTTATTTTTTATTTGACGTTGTTGTTGTTGTTGTTGTTGTTGTTTATTTGACATTGTTAGTGTTGTTTATTTGACGTTGTTGTTGTTGTTGTTGTTGTTTATTTGACATTGTTGTTGTTGTTGTATATGTTGTTGTTGTTATTGTTGTTGCTTATTTGACGTTGTTGTTATTGTTGTTGTTTATTTGACGTTATTGTTGTTGTTAATCATTTGACGTTGTTGTTGTTGTTGTTGTTTATTTGACGTTGTTGTTGTTGTTGTTTATTTGATGTTGTTGTTGTTGTTGTTGACATAGTTGTTGTTGTTAATTTGACGTTGTTGTTGTTGTTGTTGACGTTGTTGTTTATTTGACGTTGTTGTTGTTGTTTATTGGACGTTGTTGTTGTTTATTGGACGTTGTTGTTGTTGTTGACGGTGTTGTTGTTGTTGTTGTTTATTTGACATTGTTGTTGTTGTTGTTATTTATTTGACGTTGTTGTTGTTGTTGTTATTGTTGTTTATTTGATGTTGTTGTTGTTGTTGTTTATTTGACGTTGTTGTTGTTGTTGTTGTTGTTGTTTATTTGACGTTGTTGTTGTTGTTGTTGTTTATTTGAAGTTGTTGTTGTTGGCGTTGTTGTTGTTGTTATTGCTTATTTGACATTGTTGTTGTTGTTTATTTGACGTTGTTGTTGTTATTGTTTATTTGACGTTGTTTTGTTGTTTATTTGACGTTGTTGTTGTTGTTGTTTATTTGACGTTGTTGTTATTGATGTTGTTTATTTGACGTTTTTGTTGTTGTTGTTATTTATTTGACGTTATTGTTGTTGTTGTTGTTGTTGTTGTTGACGTTGTTGTTATTGTTGTTGTTTATTTGACGTTGTTGTTGTTGTTGTTGTTGTTTATTTGACGTTGTTGTTGATGTTGTTTATTTGACGTTGTTGTTGTTGATGTTGTTTATTTGACATTTTTGTTGTTGATGTTGTTGTTGTTGTTGTTTTTCATTTGACGTTGTTGTTGTTGTTGTTGTTTATTTGACGTTGTTGTTATTGTTGTTGTTTATTTGACGTTGTTGTTGTTGTTTATTTGACGTTGTTGTTGTTGTTGTTATTTATTTGACATTGTTGTTGTTGTTGTTGTTGTTATTTTTTATTTGACGTTGTTATTGTTGTTGTTTTTTATTTGACGTTGTTATTGTTGTTTATTTGACATTGTTTTTGTTATTTGACGTTGTTGTTGTTGTATTTGTTGTTGTTGTTGTTGCTTATTTGACGTTGTTGTTATTGTTGCTATTTATTTGACATTGTTGTTGTTGTTGTTGTTTATTTGACGTTGTTGTTGTTGTTGTTTATTTGACGTTGTTGTTGTTGTTGTATTTGTTGCTGTTATTGTTGTTGCTTATTTGACGTTGTTTTTGTTGATGTTGTTTATTTGACGTTTTTGTTGTTGATGTTGTTGTTGTTGTTTTTCATTTGACGTTGTTGTTGTTGTTGTTGTTTATTTGACATTGTTGTTGATGTTGTTTATTTGACGTTGTTTTTGTTGATGTTGTTTATTTGACGTTTTTGTTGTTGATGTTGTTGTTGTTGTTGTTTTTCATTTGACGTTGTTGTTGTTGTAGTTTATTTGACATTGTTGTTGTTGTTGTTTATTTGACGTTGTTGTTGATGTTGTTTATTTGACGTTGTTGTTGTTGTTGTTTATTTGACATTGTTGTTGTTGTTGTTGACGTTGCTGTTGTTGTTGTTTATTTGACGTTGTAGTTGTTGTTGTTGTTTATTTGATGTTGTTTTAGTTGTTGTTGTTTATTTGACGTTGTTGTTGTTTTTTATTTGACGTTGTTGGTGTTGACATTATTGTTGTTGTTGTTGTTTATTTGACGTTGTTGTTGTTGTTGTTTATTTGACGTAGTTGTTGTAATTGACGTTGTTGTTGTTGTTGTTGTTTATTTGACGTTTTTGTTGTTGATGTTGTTGTTGTTGTTGTTTTTCATTTGACGTTGTTGTTGTTGTTGTTTATTTGACGTTGTTGTTGTTGTTATTTATTTGACGTTGTTGTTGTTGTTGTTTATTTGACGTTGTTGTCGTTATTGTTGTTTATTTGACGTTGTTGTTGTTGTTGTTGTTTATTTGACGTTGTTGTTGTTGTTGTATTTGTTGCTGTTATTGTTGTTGCTTATTTGACGTTGTTGTTATTGTTGTTGTTTATTTGACGTTGTTGTTATTGTTGTTGCTATTTATTTGACGTTGTTGTTGTTGTTTATTTGACATTGTTGTTGTTGTTGTTTATTTGACGTTGTTGTTGTTGTTTTTGTTGTTTATTTGACGTTGTTGTTGTTATTTATTTGACGTTGTTGTTGTTTTATATTTGACGTTGTTGTTGTTGACGTTGTTGTTGTTGTTGTTTATTTGACGTTGTTGTTGTTGTTGTTTATTTGACGTTGTTAATGTTTTTGACATTGTTGTTGTTATTTTTGTTGTTTATTTGGCGTTGTTGTTGTTAGTGATTGTTGGTGTTGTTGTTGTTGTTATTGTTTATTTGACGTTGTTGTTGTTGTTTATTTGACGTAGTTGTTGTTGTTGACGTTGTTGTTGTTGTTGTTGTTTATTTGACGTTGTTGTTGTTGTTGTTTATTTGACGTTGTTAATGTTGTTGACGTTGTTGTTGTTGTTTTTGTTGTTTATTTCACGTTGTTGTTGTTATTTGACGTTGTTGTTGTTGTATTTGTTATTGTTGTTGTTGTTGTTGTTTATTTGACGTTGTATTTGTTGTTGTTGTTGTTGTTTATTTGACGTTGTTGTTGTTATTTATTTGACGTTATTGTTGTTGTTTATTTGACGTTGTTATTGTTGTTGTTGTTGTTATTTATTTGACGTTGTTGTTGATGACGTTATTGTTGTTGTTGTTTATTTGACGTTGTTGTTGTTGTTTATTTGACGTTGTTAATGTTGTTGACATTGTTGTTGTTGTTTTTGTTGTTTATTTGTCGTTGTTGTTGTTGTTATTTTTGTTGTTGTTATTGTTGTTGTTGTAGTTGTTGTTTATTTGACGTTGTTGTTGTTGTTGTTTATTTGACGTTGTTGTTGTTGTTATTGTTGTTGTTTATTTGACATTGTTGTTGATGTTGTTTATTTGACGTTGTTGTTGTTGTTTATTTGACATTGTTGTTGTTGTTGTTGACGTTCTTGTTGTTGTTGTTTATTTGATGTTGTAGTTGTTGTTGTTGTTTATTTGATGTTGTTTTAGTTGTTGTTGTTTATTTGACGTTGTTGTTTTTTATTTGACGTTGTTGATGTTGACATTATTGTTGTTGTTGTTTTTTATTTGACGTTGTTGTTGTTGTTTATTTGACGTAGTTGTTGTTGTTTATTTGACGTAGTTGTTGTTATTGACGTTGTTGTTGTTTATTTGACGTTTTTGTTGTTGTTGATGTTGTTGTTGTTGTTGTTTTTCATTTGACGGTGTTGCTATTGTTGTTGTTTATTTGATGTTGTTGTTGTTGTTGTTGTTTATTTGACGTTGTTTTTGTTGATGTTGTTTATTTGACGTTTTTGTTGTTGATGTTGTTGTTGTTGTTGTTTTTCATTTGACGTTGTTGTTGTTGTAGTTTATTTGACGTTGTTGTTGTTGTTGTTTATTTGACGTTGTTGTTGATGTTGTTTATTTGACGTTGTTGTTGTTGTTGTTTATTTGACATTGTTGTTGTTGTTGTTGACGTTGCTGTTGTTGTTGTTTATTTGACGTTGTAGTTGTTGTTGTTGTTTATTTGATGTTGTTTTAGTTGTTGTTGTTTATTTGACGTTGTTGTTGTTTTTTATTTGACGTTGTTGGTGTTGACATTATTGTTGTTGTTGTTGTTTATTTGACGTTGTTGTTGTTGTTGTTTATTTGACGTAGTTGTTGTAATTGACGTTGTTGTTGTTGTTGTTGTTTATTTGACGTTTTTGTTGTTGATGTTGTTGTTGTTGTTGTTTTTCATTTGACGTTGTTGTTGTTGTTGTTTATTTGACGTTGTTGTTGTTGTTATTTATTTGACGTTGTTGTTGTTGTTGTTTATTTGACGTTGTTGTCGTTATTGTTGTTTATTTGACGTTGTTGTTGTTGTTGTTGTTTATTTGACGTTGTTGTTGTTGTTGTATTTGTTGCTGTTATTGTTGTTGCTTATTTGACGTTGTTGTTATTGTTGTTGTTTATTTGACGTTGTTGTTATTGTTGTTGTTATTTATTTGACGTTGTTGTTGTTGTTTATTTGACATTGTTGTTGTTGTTGTTTATTTGACGTTGTTGTTGTTGTTTTTGTTGTTTATTTGACGTTGTTGTTGTTATTTATTTGACGTTGTTGTTGTTTTATATTTGACGTTGTTGTTGTTGACGTTGTTGTTGTTGTTGTTTATTTGACGTTGTTGTTGTTGTTTATTTGACGTTGTTAATGTTTTTGACATTGTTGTTGTTATTTTTGTTGTTTATTTGGCGTTGTTGTTGTTAGTGATTGTTGGTGTTGTTGTTGTTGTTATTGTTTATTTGACGTTGTTGTTGTTGTTTATTTGACGTTGTTGTTGTTGTTGTTTATTTGACGTTGTTAATGTTGTTGACGTTGTTGTTGTTGTTTTTGTTGTTTATTTCACGTTGTTGTTGTTATTTGACGTTGTTGTTGTTGTATTTGTTATTGTTGTTGTTGTTGTTGTTTATTTGACGTTGTATTTGTTGTTGTTGTTGTTGTTTATTTGACGTTGTTGTTGTTATTTATTTGACGTTATTGTTGTTGTTTATTTGACGTTGTTATTGTTGTTGTTGTTGTTATTTATTTGACGTTGTTGTTGATGACGTTATTGTTGTTGTTGTTTATTTGACGTTGTTGTTGTTGTTTATTTGACGTTGTTAATGTTGTTGACATTGTTGTTGTTGTTTTTGTTGTTTATTTGTCGTTGTTGTTGTTGTTATTTTTGTTGTTGTTATTGTTGTTGTTGTAGTTGTTGTTTATTTGACGTTGTTGTTGTTGTTGTTTATTTGACGTTGTTGTTGTTGTTATTGTTGTTGTTTATTTGACATTGTTGTTGATGTTGTTTATTTGACGTTGTTGTTGTTGTTTATTTGACATTGTTGTTGTTGTTGTTGACGTTCTTGTTGTTGTTGTTTATTTGATGTTGTAGTTGTTGTTGTTGTTTATTTGATGTTGTTTTAGTTGTTGTTGTTTATTTGACGTTGTTGTTTTTTATTTGACGTTGTTGATGTTGACATTATTGTTGTTGTTGTTTTTTATTTGACGTTGTTGTTGTTGTTTATTTGACGTAGTTGTTGTTGTTTATTTGACGTAGTTGTTGTTATTGACGTTGTTGTTGTTTATTTGACGTTTTTGTTGTTGTTGATGTTGTTGTTGTTGTTGTTTTTCATTTGACGGTGTTGCTATTGTTGTTGTTTATTTGATGTTGTTGTTGTTGTTGTTGTTTATTTGACGTTGTTGTTGTTGTTGTTGTTTATTTGACGTTGTTGTTGTTGTTGTTTATTTTACGTTGTTGTTGTTGTTATTCATTTGACGTTGTTGTTGTTGTTGTTTACTTGACGTTGTTGTTGTTGTTGTTGACATAGTTGTTGTTGTTAATTTGACGTTGTTGTTGTTGTTGTTGTTGTTGTTGACGTTGTTGTTTATTTGACGTTGTTGTTGTTGTTGTTTATTTGACGTTGTTGTTGTTGTTTATTTGACGTTGTTGTTGTTGTTGTTGTTTATTTGACGTTGTTGTTGTTGTTGTTGTTTATTTGACGTTGTTGTTGTTGTTATTCATTTGACGTTGTTGTTGTTGTTTATTTGACGTTGTTGTTGTTGTTGTTGTTTATTTGATGTTGTTGTTGTTGTTGTTGACATAGTTGTTGTTGTTAATTTGACGTTGTTGTTGTTGTTGTTGTTGACGTTGTTGTTTATTTGACGTTGTTGTTGTTGTTGTTTATTTGACGTTGTTGTTGTTGTTGTTGTTGTTGTTGTTTATTTGACGTTGTTGTTGTTGTTGTTTATTGGACGTTGTTGTTGTTGTTATTTATTTGACGTGGTTGTTGTTGTTATTTTTTATTTGACGTTGTTGTTGTTGTTGTTTATTTGACGTTGTTATTATTGTTTATTTGACGTCGTTTTTGTTATTTGACGTTGTTGTTGTTGTATTTGTTGTTGTTGTTGTTGTTGTTGTTGCTTATTTGACGTTATTGTTGTTGTTGTTTATTTGACGTTGTTGTTGTTGTATTTGTTGTTGTTGTTATTGTTGTTGCTTATTTGACGTTGTTGTTATTGTTGTTGTTTATTTGACGTTGTTGTTGTTATTCATTTAACATTGTTGTTGTTGTTATTTATTTGACGTTGTTGTTGTTGTTGTTTATTTGATGTTGTTGTTGTTGACATAGTTGTTGTTGTTAATTTGACGTTGTTGTTGTTGTTGACGTTGTTGTTTATTTGACGTTGTTGTTGTTTATTGGACGTTGTTGTTGTTGTTGTTATTTATTTGACGTTGTTGTTGTTGTTGTTGTTTATTTGACGTTGTTGTTGTTTTTTATTTGACGTTGTTGTTGTTGTCATTGTTGTTGTTGTTGTTGTTTATTTGACGTTATTGTTGTTCTTTATTTGACCTAGTTGTTGTTATTGACGTTGTTGTTGTTGTTGTTGTTGTTTATTTGACATTTTTGTTGTTGTTGTTGACGTTGTTGTTGTTTTTTATTTGACGTTGTTGTTGTTGTTGTTGTTTATTTGTCATTGTTGTTGTTGTTGTATTTGTTATTGTTGTTATTGTTGTTGCTTATTTGACGTTGTTGTTATTGTTGTTGTTTATTTGACGTTATTGTTGTTGTTAATCATTTGACGTTGTTGTTGTTGTTGTTGTTTATTTGACGTTGTTGTTGTTGTTTATTTGATGTTGTTGTTGTTGACATAGTTGTTGTTGTTAATTTGACGTTGTTGTTGTTGTTTATTTGACATTGTTGTTGTTGTTTATTGGACGTTGTTGTTGTTGTTGTTGTTGTTTATTTGACATTGTTGTTGTTGTTGACGGTGTTGTTGTTGTTGTTGTTTATTTGACATTGTTGTTGTTGTTGTTATTTATTTGACGTTGTTGTTATTGTTGTTGTTTATTTGACGTTGTTGTTATTGTTGTTGTTTATTTGACGTTGTTATTGTTATTCATTTGACGTTGTTGTTGTTGTTGTTTATTTGACGTTGTTGTTTTAATTTGATGTTGTTGTTGTTGTTGTCGACATAGTTGTTGTTGTTCATTTGACGTTGTTGTTGTTGTTGACGTTGTTGTTTATTTGACGTTGTTGTTGTTGTTGTTTATTTGACGTTGTTGTTGTTGTTGTTTATTTGACGTTGTTGTTGTTGTTGTTGTTGTTTATTGGACATTGTTGTTGTTGTTATTTATTTGACGTTGTTGTTGTTGTTGTTATTTTTTATTTGACGTTGTTGTTGTTGTTGTTTATTTGACGTTGTTATTATTGTTTATTTGACGTTGTTTTTGTTATTTGACGTTGTTGTTGTTGTATTTGTTGTTGTTGTTGTTGTTGCTTATTTGACGTTGTTGTTATTGTTGCTATTTATTTGACGTTGTTGTTGTTGTTGTTTATTTGACGTTGTTGTTGTTGGCGTTGTTGTTGTTGTTATTGCTTATTTGACATTGTTGTTATTGTTTATTTGACGTTGTTGTTGTTGTTTATTTGACGTTGTTGTTGTTGTTGTTTATTTGATGTTGTTTTAGTTGTTGTTGTTTATTTGACGTTGTTGTTGTTTTTTATTTGACGTTGTTGTTATTGACGTTGTTGTTATTGACGTTGTTGTTGTTGTTGTTGTTTATTTGACGTTGTTATTGTTGTTTATTTGACGTTGTTTTTGTTATTTGACGTTGTTGTTGTTGTATTTGTTGTTGTTGTTGTTGTTTATTTGACGTTATTGTTATTGTCGCTATTTATTTGACGTTGTTGTTGTTGTTGTTTATTTGACGTTGTTGTTGTTGTTTATTTGACGTTGTTGTTATTGTTGTATTTGTTGTTGTTATTGCTGTTGCTTATTTGACGTTGTTGTTATTGTTGTTGTTTATTTGACGTTGTTGTTATTGTTGTTGTTATTCATTTGACGTTGTTGTTGTTGTTTATTTGACATTGTTGTTGTTGTTGTTTATTTGACGTTGTTGTTGTTTTTGTTGTTTATTTGACGTTGTTATTGTTATTTGTTTGACGTTGTTGTTGTTTTATATTTGACGTTGTTGTTGTTGACGTTGTTGTTGTTATTGTTGTTTATTTGACGTTGTTGTTGTTGTTGTTTATTTGACGTTGTTAATGTTGTTGACATTAATGTTGTTGTTTTTGTTGTTTATTTGGCGTTGTTGTTGTTGTTAGTGATTGTTATTGTTATTGTTGTTGTTATTGTTTATTTGACGTTGTTGTTGTTGTTGTTTTGACGTAGTTGTTGTTGTTGACGTTGTTGTTGTTGTTGTTTATTTGACGTCGTTGTTGTTGTTGTTGTTTATTTGACGTTGTTAATGTTGTTGACGTTGTTGTTGTTGTTTTTGTTGTTTATTTCACGTTGTTGTTGTTATTTGACGTTGTTGTTGTTGTATTTGTTGTTGTTGTTGTTGTTTATTTGACGTTGTATTTGTTGTTGTTGTTGTTGTTGTTTATTTGACGTTGTTGTTGTTATTTATTTGACGTTATTGTTGTTGTTTATTTGACGTTGTTATTGTTGTTGTTGTTGTTGTTGTTGTTTATTTGACGTTGTTGCTGTTGATGACGTTATTGTTGTTGTTGTTTATTTGACGTTGTTGTTGTTGTTGTTGTGGTTTATTTGACGTTGTTAATGTTGTTGACATTGTTGTTGTTGTTTTTGTTGTTTATTTGACGTTGTTGTTGTTGTTGTTATTTTTGTTGTTGTTATTGTTGTTGTTGTTGTTTATTTGACTTTGTTGTTGTTATTTTTGTTGTTGTTGTTGTTGTTTATTTGACGTTGTTGTTGTTGTTTATTTGACGTTGTTGTTGTTGTTGTTGTTTATTTGACGTTGTTGTTGATGTTGTTTATTTGACGTTGTTGTTGTTGTTTATTTGACATTGTTGTTGTTGTTGTTGACGTTGTTGTTGTTGTTGTTTATTTGACGTTGTAGTTGTTGTTGTTGTTTATTTGATGTTGTTTTAGTTGTTGTTGTTTATTTGACGTTGTTGTTGTTTTTTATTTGACGTTGTTGGTGTTGACATTATTGTTGTTGTTGTTGTTTATTTGACGTTGTTGTTGTTGTTTATTTGACGTAGTTGTTGTAATTGACGTTGTTGTTGTTGTTGTTTATATGACGTTTTTGTTGTTGATGTTGTGGTTGTTGTTGTTTTTCATTTGACGTGGTTGTTGTTGTTGTTTATTTGACGTTGTTGTTGTTGTTGTTTATTTGACGTTGTTGTCGTTGTTGTTGTTTATTTGACGTTGTTGTTTTTGTTGTTGTTTTTGTTGTTGTTTATTTGACGTTGTTATTGTTGTTTATTTGACGTTGTTTTTGTTATTTGACGTTGTTGTTATTGTATTTGTTGTTGTTGTTGTTGTTGCTTATTTGACGTTGTTGTTATTGTTGTTGTTTATTTGACGTTGTTGTTATTGTTGTTGTTATTCATTTGACGTTGTTGTTGTTGTTTATTTGACATTGTTGTTGTTGTTGTTTATTTGATGTTGTTGTTGTTGTTGTTGTTTTTGTTGTTTATTTGACGTTGTTGTTGTTATTTATTTGCTGTTGTTGTTGTTTTATATTTGACGTTGTTGTTGTTGTTGTTGTTTATTTGACGTTGTTGTTGTTGTTGTTGTTTATTTGACGTTGTTAATGTTGTTGACATTGTTGTTGTTGTTTTTGTTGTTTATTTGGCGTTGTTGTTGTTAGTGATTGTTGGTGTTGCTGTTGTTGTTATTGTTTATTTAACGTTGTTGTTGTTGTTTATTTGATGTAGTTGTTGTTGTTGACGTTGTTGTTGTTGTTGTTGTTTATTTGACGTTGTTGTTGTTGTTTATTTGACGTTGTTAATGTTGTTGACGTTGTTGTTGTTGTTTTTGTTGTTTATTTCACGTTGTTGTTGTTATTTGACGTTGTTGTTGTTGTATTTGTTGTTGTTGTTGTTGTTGTTGTTTATTTGACGTTGTATTTGTTGTTGTTGTTGTTGTTATTTATTTGACGTTGTTGTTGTTGATGACGTTATTGTTGTTGTTGTTTATTTGACGTTGTTGTTGTTGTTTATTTGACGTTGTTGTTGTTGTTTATTTGACGTAGTTGTTGTTATTGACGTTGTTGGTTTTGTTGTTGTTTATCTGACGTTTTTGTTGTTGATGTTGTTGTTGTTGTTGTTGTTTTTCATTTGACGTTGTGGTTGTTGTTTATTTGACGTTGTTGTTGTTGTTGTTGTTGTTTATTTGACGTTGTTGTTGTTGTTTATTTGACGTTGTTGTTGTTGTTGTTTATTTGACGTTGTTGTTGTTATTTATTTGACGTTGTTGTTGTTGTTGTTATTTTTTATTTGACGTTGTTGTTGTTGTTGTTGTTGTTTATTTGACATTGTTAGTGTTGTTTATTTGACGTTGTTGTTGTTGTTGTTGTTGTTTATTTGACATTGTTGTTGTTGTTGTTGTTGTATATGTTGTTGTTGTTATTGTTGTTGCTTATTTGACGTTGTTGTTATTGTTGTTGTTTATTTGACGTTATTGTTGTTGTTAATCATTTGACGTTGTTGTTGTTGTTGTTGTTTATTTGACGTTGTTGTTGTTGTTGTTTATTTGATGTTGTTGTTGTTGTTGTTGACATAGTTGTTGTTGTTAATTTGACGTTGTTGTTGTTGTTGTTGACGTTGTTGTTTATTTGACGTTGTTGTTGTTGTTTATTGGACGTTGTTGTTGTTTATTGGACGTTGTTGTTGTTGTTGACGGTGTTGTTGTTGTTGTTGTTTATTTGACATTGTTGTTGTTGTTGTTATTTACTTGACGTTGTTGTTGTTGTTGTTATTGTTGTTTATTTGATGTTGTTGTTGTTGTTGTTTATTTGACGTTGTTGTTGTTGTTGTTGTTGTTGTTGTTTATTTGACGTTGTTGTTGTTGTTGTTGTTTATTTGAAGTTGTTGTTGTTGGCGTTGTTGTTGTTGTTATTGCTTATTTGACATTGTTGTTGTTGTTTATTTGACGTTGTTGTTGTTATTGTTTATTTGACGTTGTTTTGTTGTTTATTTGACGTTGTTGTTGTTGTTGTTTATTTGACGTTGTTGTTATTGATGTTGTTTATTTGACGTTTTTGTTGTTGTTGTTATTTATTTGACGTTATTGTTGTTGTTGTTGTTGTTGTTGTTGTTGACGTTGTTGTTATTGTTGTTGTTTATTTGACGTTGTTGTTGTTGTTGTTGTTGTTTATTTGACGTTGTTGTTGATGTTGTTTATTTGACGTTGTTGTTGTTGATGTTGTTTATTTGACGTTTTTGTTGTTGATGTTGTTGTTGTTGTTGTTTTTCATTTGACGTTGTTGTTGTTGTTGTTGTTTATTTGACGTTGTTGTTATTGTTGTTGTTTATTTGACGTTGTTGTTGTTGTTTATTTGACGTTGTTGTTGTTGTTGTTATTTATTTGACATTGTTGTTGTTGTTGTTGTTGTTATTTTTTATTTGACGTTGTTATTGTTGTTGTTTTTTATTTGACGTTGTTATTGTTGTTTATTTGACATTGTTTTTGTTATTTGACGTTGTTGTTGTTGTATTTGTTGTTGTTGTTGTTGCTTATTTGACGTTGTTGTTATTGTTGCTATTTATTTGACATTGTTGTTGTTGTTGTTGTTGTTTATTTGACGTTGTTGTTGTTGTTGTTTATTTGACGTTGTTGTTGTTGTTGTTGTATTTGTTGCTGTTATTGTTGTTGCTTATTTGACGTTGTTTTTGTTGATGTTGTTTATTTGACGTTTTTGTTGTTGATGTTGTTGTTGTTGTTTTTCATTTGACGTTGTTGTTGTTGTTGTTGTTTATTTGACATTGTTGTTGATGTTGTTTATTTGACGTTGTTTTTGTTGATGTTGTTTATTTGACGTTTTTGTTGTTGATGTTGTTGTTGTTGTTGTTTTTCATTTGACGTTGTTGTTGTTGTAGTTTATTTGACGTTGTTGTTGTTGTTGTTTATTTGACGTTGTTGTTGATGTTGTTTATTTGACGTTGTTGTTGTTGTTGTTTATTTGACATTGTTGTTGTTGTTGTTGACGTTGCTGTTGTTGTTGTTTATTTGACGTTGTAGTTGTTGTTGTTGTTTATTTGATGTTGTTTTAGTTGTTGTTGTTTATTTGACGTTGTTGTTGTTTTTTATTTGACGTTGTTGGTGTTGACATTATTGTTGTTGTTGTTGTTTATTTGACGTTGTTGTTGTTGTTGTTTATTTGACGTAGTTGTTGTAATTGACGTTGTTGTTGTTGTTGTTGTTTATTTGACGTTTTTGTTGTTGATGTTGTTGTTGTTGTTGTTTTTCATTTGACGTTGTTGTTGTTGTTGTTTATTTGACGTTGTTGTTGTTGTTATTTATTTGACGTTGTTGTTGTTGTTGTTTATTTGACGTTGTTGTCGTTATTGTTGTTTATTTGACGTTGTTGTTGTTGTTGTTGTTTATTTGACGTTGTTGTTGTTGTTGTATTTGTTGTTGTTATTGTTGTTGCTTATTTGACGTTGTTGTTATTGTTGTTGTTTATTTGACGTTGTTGTTATTGTTGTTGTTATTTATTTGACGTTGTTGTTGTTGTTTATTTGACATTGTTGTTGTTGTTGTTTATTTGACGTTGTTGTTGTTGTTTTTGTTGTTTATTTGACGTTGTTGTTGTTATTTATTTGACGTTGTTGTTGTTTTATATTTGACGTTGTTGTTGTTGACGTTGTTGTTGTTGTTGTTTATTTGACGTTGTTGTTGTTATTTATTTGACGTTGTTAATGTTTTTGACATTGTTGTTGTTATTTTTGTTGTTTATTTGGCGTTGTTGTTGTTAGTGATTGTTGGTGTTGTTGTTGTTGTTATTGTTTATTTGACGTTGTTGTTGTTGTTTATTTGACGTAGTTGTTGTTGTTGACGTTGTTGTTGTTGTTGTTTATTTGACGTTGTTGTTGTTGTTGTTTATTTGACGTTGTTAATGTTGTTGACGTTGTTGTTGTTGTTTTTGTTGTTTATTTCACGTTGTTGTTGTTATTTGACGTTGTTGTTGTTGTATTTGTTGTTGTTGTTGTTGTTGTTTATTTGACGTTGTATTTGTTGTTGTTGTTGTTGTTTATTTGACGTTGTTGTTGTTATTTATTTGACGTTATTGTTGTTGTTTATTTGACGTTGTTATTGTTGTTGTTGTTGTTATTTATTTGACGTTGTTGTTGATGACGTTATTGTTGTTGTTGTTTATTTGACGTTGTTGTTGTTGTTTATTTGACGTTGTTAATGTTGTTGACATTGTTGTTGTTGTTTTTGTTGTTTATTTGTCGTTGTTGTTGTTGTTATTTTTGTTGTTGTTATTGTTGTTGTTGTAGTTGTTGTTTATTTGACGTTGTTGTTGTTGTTGTTTATTTGACGTTGTTGTTGTTGTTATTGTTGTTGTTTATTTGACATTGTTGTTGATGTTGTTTATTTGACGTTGTTGTTGTTGTTTATTTGACATTGTTGTTGTTGTTGTTGACGTTCTTGTTGTTGTTGTTTATTTGATGTTGTAGTTGTTGTTGTTGTTTATTTGATGTTGTTTTAGTTGTTGTTGTTTATTTGACGTTGTTGTTTTTTATTTGACGTTGTTGATGTTGACATTATTGTTGTTGTTGTTTTTTATTTGACGTTGTTGTTGTTGTTTATTTGACGTTGTTGTTGTTGTTTATTTGACGTAGTTGTTGTTATTGACGTTGTTGTTGTTTATTTGACGTTTTTGTTGTTGTTGATGTTGTTGTTGTTGTTGTTTTTCATTTGACGGTGTTGCTATTGTTGTTGTTTATTTGATGTTGTTGTTGTTGTTGTTGTTTATTTGACGTTGTTGTTGTTGTTGTTGTTTATTTGACGTTGTTGTTGTTGTTGTTTATTTTACGTTGTTGTTGTTGTTATTCATTTGACGTTGTTGTTGTTGTTGTTTATTTGACGTTGTTGTTGTTGTTGTTGACATAGTTGTTGTTGTTAATTTGACGTTGTTGTTGTTGTTGTTGTTGTTGTTGACGTTGTTGTTTATTTGACGTTGTTGTTGTTGTTGTTTATTTGACGTTGTTGTTGTTGTTGTTGTTTATTTGACGTTGTTGTTGTTGTTTATTGGACGTTGTTGTTGTTGTTATTTATTTGACGTGGTTGTTGTTGTTATTTTTTATTTGACGTTGTTGTTGTTGTTGTTTAATTGACGTTGTTATTATTGTTTATTTGACGTCGTTTTTGTTATTTGACGTTGTTGTTGTTGTTGTTGTTGTTGTTGTTCCTTAATTGACGTTGTTGTTATTGTTGCTATTTATTTGACGTTGTTGTTGTTGTTTATTTGACGTTGTTGTTGTTGTTTATTTGACGTTGTTGTTGTTGTATTTGTTGTTGTTGTTATTGTTGTTGCTTATTTGACGTTGTTGTTATTGTTGTTGTTTATTTGACGTTGTTGTTGTTGTTATTCATTTGACGTTGTTGTTGTTGTTATTTATTTGACGTTGTTGTTGTTGTTGTTTATTTGATGTTGTTGTTGTTGACATAGTTGTTGTTGTTAATTTGACGTTGTTGTTGTTGTTGACGTTTTTGTTTATTTGACGTTGTTGTTGTTGTTTATTGGACGTTGTTGTTGTTGTTTATTTGATGTTGTTTTAGTTGTTGTTGTTTATTTGACGTTGTTGTTGTTTTTTATTTGACGTTGTTGTTATTGACGTTGTTGTTGTTGTTGTTGTTGTTGTTGTTTATTTTACATTGTTATTATTGTTTATTTGACGTTGTTTTTGTTATTTGACGTTGTTGTTGTTGTATTTGTTGTTGTTGTTGTTGTTTATTTGACGTCGTTGTTATTGTTGCTATTTATTTGACGTTGTTGTTGTTGTTTATTTGACGTTGTTGTTGTTGTTTATTTGACGTTGTTGTTATTGTTGTATTTGTTGTTGTTATTGCTGTTGGTTATTTGACGTTGTTGTTATTGTTGTTGTTTATTTGACGTTGTTGTTATTGTTGTTGTTATTCATTTGACGTTGTTGTTGTTGTTTATTTGACATTGTTGTTGTTGTTGTTGTTTATTTGACGTTGTTGTTGTTGTTGTTTTTGTTGTTTATTTGACGTTGTTGTTGTTATTTGTTTGACGTTGTTGTTGTTTTATATTTGATGTTGTTGTTGTTGACGTTGTTGTTGTTATTGTTGTTTATTTGACGTTGTTGTTGTTGTTGTTGTTTATTTGACGTTGTTAATGTTGTTGACATTAATGTTGTTGTTTTTGTTGTTTATTTGGCGTTGTTGTTGTTGTTAGTGATTGTTAGTGTTATTGTTGTTGTTATTGTTTATTTGACGTTGTTGTTGTTGTTTTTTTGACGTAGTTGTTGTTGTTGACGTTGTTGTTGTTGTTGTTGTTGTTTATTTGACGTTGTTGTTGTTGTTGTTTATTTGACGTTGTTGTTGTTTTATATTTGACGTTGTTGTTGTTGACGTTGTTGTTGTTGTTGTTTATTTGACGTTGTTGTTGTTGTTTATTTGACGTTGTTAATGTTTTTGACATTGTTGTTGTTATTTTTGTTGTTTATTTGGCGTTGTTGTTGTTAGTGATTGTTGGTGTTGTTGTTGTTGTTATTGTTTATTTGACGTTGTTGTTGTTGTTTATTTGACGTAGTTGTTGTTGTTGACGTTGTTGTTGTTGTTGTTGTTTATTTGACGTTGTTGTTGTTGTTGTTTATTTGACGTTGTTAATGTTGTTGACGTTGTTGTTGTTGTTTTTGTTGTTTATTTCACGTTGTTGTTGTTATTTGACGTTGTTGTTGTTGTATTTGTTGTTGTTGTTGTTGTTGTTGTTTATTTGACGTTGTATTTGTTGTTGTTGTTGTTGTTTATTTGACGTTGTTGTTGTTATTTATTTGACGTTATTGTTGTTGTTTATTTGACGTTGTTATTGTTGTTGTTGTTGTTATTTATTTGACGTTGTTGTTGATGACGTTATTGTTGTTGTTGTTTATTTGACGTTGTTGTTGTTGTTTATTTGACGTTGTTAATGTTGTTGACATTGTTGTTGTTGTTTTTGTTGTTTATTTGTCGTTGTTGTTGTTGTTATTTTTGTTGTTGTTATTGTTGTTGTTGTAGTTGTTGTTTATTTGACGTTGTTGTTGTTGTTGTTTATTTGACGTTGTTGTTGTTGTTATTGTTGTTGTTTATTTGACATTGTTGTTGATGTTGTTTATTTGACGTTGTTGTTGTTGTTTATTTGACATTGTTGTTGTTGTTGTTGACGTTCTTGTTGTTGTTGTTTATTTGATGTTGTAGTTGTTGTTGTTGTTTATTTGATGTTGTTTTAGTTGTTGTTGTTTATTTGACGTTGTTGTTTTTTATTTGACGTTGTTGATGTTAACATTATTGTTGTTTATTTGACGTTGTTGTTGTTGTTTATTTGACGTAGTTGTTGTTGTTTATTTGACGTAGTTGTTGTTATTGACGTTGTTGTTGTTTATTTGACGTTTTTGTTGTTGTTGATGTTGTTGTTGTTGTTGTTTTTCATTTGACGGTGTTGCTATTGTTGTTGTTTATTTGATGTTGTTGTTGTTGTTGTTGTTTATTTGACGTTGTTGTTGTTGTTGTTTATTTGACGTTGTTGTTGTTGTTGTTTATTTTACGTTGTTGTTGTTGTTATTCATTTGACGTTGTTGTTGTTGTTGTTTATTTGACGTTGTTGTTGTTGTTGTTGACATAGTTGTTGTTGTTAATTTGACGTTGTTGTTGTTGTTGTTGTTGTTGTTGACGTTGTTGTTTATTTGACGTTGTTGTTGTTGTTGTTTATTTGACGTTGTTGTTGTTGTTGTTTATTTGACGTTGTTGTTCTTGTTTATTGGACGTTGTTGTTGTTGTTATTTATTTGACGTGGTTGTTGTTGTTATTTTTTATTTGACGTTGTTGTTGTTGTTGTTTAATTGACGTTGTTATTATTGTTTATTTGACGTCGTTTTTGTTATTTGACGTTGTTGTTGTTGTTGTTGTTGTTCCTTAATTGACGTTGTTGTTATTGTTGCTATTTATTTGACGTTGTTGTTGTTGTTTATTTGACGTTGTTGTTGTTGTTTATTTGACGTTGTTGTTGTTGTATTTGTTGTTGTTGTTATTGTTGTTGCTTATTTGACGTTGTTGTTATTGTTGTTGTTTATTTGACGTTGTTGTTGTTGTTATTCATTTGACGTTGTTGTTGTTGTTATTTATTTGACGTTGTTGTTGTTGTTGTTTATTTGATGTTGTTGTTGTTGACATAGTTGTTGTTGTTAATTTGACGTTGTTGTTGTTGTTGACGTTTTTGTTTATTTGACGTTGTTGTTGTTGTTTATTGGACGTTGTTGTTGTTGTTTATTTGATGTTGTTTTAGTTGTTGTTGTTTATTTGACGTTGTTGTTGTTTTTTATTTGACGTTGTTGTTATTGACGTTGTTGTTGTTGTTGTTGTTGTTGTTGTTTATTTTACGTTGTTATTATTGTTTATTTGACGTTGTTTTTGTTATTT
>OX451741.1:274800218-274802718 GCA_948472305.1 Vicia faba
TTGTTGTTATTGTTGTTGTTTATTTGACGTTGTTGTTGTTATTGTTTATTTGACGTTGTTGTTGTTATTCATTTGACGTTGTTGTTGTTGTTGTTTATTTGACGTTGTTGTTGTTCATTTGATGTTGTTGTTGTTGTCGACATAGTTGTTGTTGTTCATTTGACGTTGTTGTTGTTGTTGTTGACGTTGTTGTTTATTTGACGTTGTTGTTGTTGTTGTTGTTTATTTGACGTTGTTGTTGTTGTTGTTTATTTGACGTTGTTGTTGGTGTTGTTTATTGGACGTTGTTGTTGTTGTTATTTATTTGACGTTGTTGTTGTTGTTGTTGTTATTTTTTATTTGACGTTGTTGTTGTTGTTGTTGTTGTTGTTTATTTGACGTTGTTTTTGTTATTTGACGTTGTTGTTTTTGCATTTGTTGTTGTTGTTGTTGTTGTTGCTTATTTGACGTTGTTGTTATTGTTTCTATTTATTTGACGTTGTTGTTGTTGTTTATTTGACGTTGTTGTTGTTGGCGTTGTTGTTGTTGTTGTTATTGCTTATTTGACATTGTTGTTGTTGTTTATTTGACGTTGTTGTTGTTGTTGTTGTTGTTTATTTGACGTTGTTGTTGTTGTTGTTGTTTATTTGATGTTGTTTTAGTTGTTGTTGTTTATTTGACGTTGTTGTTGTTTTTTATTTGACGTTGTTGTTATTGACGTTGTTGTTGTTGTTGTTGTTTATTTGACGTTGTTATTGTTATTTATTTGACGTTGTTTTTGTTATTTGACGTTGTTGTTGTTGTATTTGTTGTTGTTGTTGTTGTTTATTTGACGTTGTTGTTATTGTTGCTATTTATTTGACGTTGCTGTTGTTGTTTATTTGACGTTGTTGTTGTTGTTTATTTGACATTGTTGTTATTGTTGTATTTGTTGTTGTTATTGCTGTTGCTTATTTGACGTTGTTTTTATTGTTGTTGTTTATTTGACGTTGTTGTTATTGTTGTTGTTATTTATTTGACGTTGGTATTGTTGTTTATTTGACATTGTTGTTGTTGTTGTTGTTTATTTGACGTTGTTGTTGTTGTTTTTGTTGTTTATTTGACGTTGTTGTTGTTATTTGTTTGACGTTGTTGTTGTTTTATATTTGACGTTGTTGTTGTTGACGTTGTTGTTGTTTATTTGACGTTGTTGTTGTTATTGTTTATTTGACGTTGTTAATGTTGTTGACATTAATGTTGTTGTTTTTGTTGTTTATTTGGCGTTGTTGTTGTTGTTAGTGATTGTTAGTGTTATTGTTTATTTGACGTTGTTGTTGTTGTTTTTTTGACGTAGTTGTTGTTGTTGACGTTGTTGTTGTTGTTGTTGTTTATTTGACGTTGTTGTTGTTGTTGTTGTTTATTTGACGTTGTTAATGTTGTTGACGTTGTTGTTGTTGTTTTTGTTGTTTATTTCACGTTGTTATTGTTATTTGACGTTGTTGTTGTTGTATTTGTTGTTGTTGTTGTTGTTGTTTATTTGACGTTGTATTTGTTGTTGTTGTTGTTGTTTATTTGACGTTGTTGTTGTTATTTATTTGACGTTATTGTTGTTGTTTATTTGACGTTGTTATTGTTGTTGTTGTTGTTGTTTATTTGACGTTGTTGTTGTTGATGACGTTATTGTTGTTGTTGTTTATTTGACGTTGTTGTTGTTGTTGTGGTTTATTTGACGTTGTTAATGTTGTTGACATTGTTGTTGTTGTTTTTGTTGTTTATTTGACGTTGTTGTTGTTGTTATTTTTGTTGTTGTTATTGTTGTTGTTGTTGTTTATTTGACTTTGTTGTTGTTATTTTTGTTGTTGTTGTTGTTGTTTATTTGACGTTGTTGTTGTTGTTTATTTGACGTTGTTGTTTATTTGACGTTGTTGTTGATGTTGTTTTATTTGACGTTGTTGTTGTTGTTTATTTGACATTGTTGTTGTTGTTGTTGACGTTGTTGTTGTTGTTTATTTGACGTTGTTGTTGTTTTTTATTTGACGTTGTTGTTATTGACGTTGTTGTTGTTGTTGTTGTTGTTGTTGTTTATTTTACGTTGTTATTATTGTTTATTTGACGTTGTTTTTGTTATTTGACGTTGTTGTTGTTGTATTTGTTGTTGTTGTTGTTGTTTATTTGACGTCGTTGTTATTGTTGCTATTTATTTGACGTTGTTGTTGTTGTTTATTTGACGTTGTTGTTGTTGTTTATTTGACGTTGTTGTTATTGTTGTATTTGTTGTTGTTATTGCTGTTGGTTATTTGACGTTGTTGTTATTGTTGTTGTTTATTTGACGTTGTTGTTATTGTTGTTGTTATTCATTTGACGTTGTTGTTGTTGTTTATTTGACATTGTTGTTGTTGTTGTTGTTTATTTGACGTTGTTGTTGTTGTTGTTTTTGTTGTTTATTTGACGTTGTTGTTGTTATTTGTTTGACGTTGTTGTTGTTTTATATTTGACGTTGTTGTTGTTGACGTTGTTGTTGTTATTGTTGTTTATTTGACGT
>OX451741.1:274807718-274855218 GCA_948472305.1 Vicia faba
TGCATTTGTTGTTGTTGTTGTTGTTGTTGTTGCTTATTTGACGTTGTTGTTATTGTTTCTATTTATTTGACGTTGTTGTTGTTGTTTATTTGACGTTGTTGTTGTTGGCGTTGTTGTTGTTGTTGTTATTGCTTATTTGACATTGTTGTTGTTGTTTATTTGACGTTGTTGTTGTTGTTGTTGTTGTTTATTTGACGTTGTTGTTGTTGTTGTTGTTTATTTGATGTTGTTTTAGTTGTTGTTGTTTATTTGACGTTGTTGTTGTTTTTTATTTGACGTTGTTGTTATTGACGTTGTTGTTGTTGTTGTTGTTTATTTGACGTTGTTATTGTTATTTATTTGACGTTGTTTTTGTTATTTGACGTTGTTGTTGTTGTATTTGTTGTTGTTGTTGTTGTTTATTTGACGTTGTTGTTATTGTTGCTATTTATTTGACGTTGCTGTTGTTGTTTATTTGACGTTGTTGTTGTTGTTTATTTGACATTGTTGTTATTGTTGTATTTGTTGTTGTTATTGCTGTTGCTTATTTGACGTTGTTTTTATTGTTGTTGTTTATTTGACGTTGTTGCTATTGTTGTTGTTATTTATTTGACGTTGGTATTGTTGTTTATTTGACATTGTTGTTGTTGTTGTTGTTTATTTGACGTTGTTGTTGTTGTTTTTGTTGTTTATTTGACGTTGTTGTTGTTATTTGTTTGACGTTGTTGTTGTTTTATATTTGACGTTGTTGTTGTTGACGTTGTTGTTGTTTATTTGACGTTGTTGTTGTTATTGTTTATTTGACGTTGTTAATGTTGTTGACATTAATGTTGTTGTTTTTGTTGTTTATTTGGCGTTGTTGTTGTTGTTAGTGATTGTTAGTGTTATTGTTTATTTGACGTTGTTGTTGTTGTTTTTTTGACGTAGTTGTTGTTGTTGACGTTGTTGTTGTTGTTGTTGTTTATTTGACGTTGTTGTTGTTGTTGTTGTTTATTTGACGTTGTTAATGTTGTTGACGTTGTTGTTGTTGTTTTTGTTGTTTATTTCACGTTGTTATTGTTATTTGACGTTGTTGTTGTATTTGTTGTTGTTGTTGTTGTTGTTTATTTGACGTTGTATTTGTTGTTGTTGTTGTTGTTTATTTGACGTTGTTGTTGTTATTTATTTGACGTTATTGTTGTTGTTTATTTGACGTTGTTATTGTTGTTGTTGTTGTTGTTTATTTGACGTTGTTGTTGTTGATGACGTTATTGTTGTTGTTGTTTATTTGACGTTGTTGTTGTTGTTGTGGTTTATTTGACGTTGTTAATGTTGTTGACATTGTTGTTGTTGTTTTTGTTGTTTATTTGACGTTGTTGTTGTTGTTATTTTTGTTGTTGTTATTGTTGTTGTTGTTGTTTATTTGACTTTGTTGTTGTTATTTTTGTTGTTGTTGTTGTTGTTTATTTGACGTTGTTGTTGTTGTTTATTTGACGTTGTTGTTTATTTGACGTTGTTGTTGATGTTGTTTTATTTGACGTTGTTGTTGTTGTTTATTTGACATTGTTGTTGTTGTTGTTGACGTTGTTGTTGTTGTTGTTTATTTGATGTTGTTTTAGTTGTTGTTGTTTATTTGACGTTGTTGTTGTTTTTTATTTGACGTTGTTGTTATTGACGTTGTTGTTGTTGTTGTTGTTTATTTGACGTTGTTATTGTTGTTTATTTGACGTTGTTTTTGTTATTTGACGTTGTTGTTGTTGTATTTGTTGTTGTTGTTGTTGTTGTTTATTTGACGTTGTTGTTATTGTTGCTATTTATTTGACGTTGCTGTTGTTGTTTATTTGACGTTGTTGTTGTTGTTTATTTGACGTTGTTGTTATTGTATTTGTTGTTGTTGTTGTTGCTTATTTGACGTTGTTGTTATTGTTGCTATTTATTTGACGTTGTTGTTGTTGTTGTTGTTTTTTATTTGACGTTGTTATTGTTGTTGTTTATTTGACGTTGTTGTTGTTGTTGTTGTATTTGTTGCTGTTATTGTTGTTGCTTATATGACGTTGTTTTTGTTGATGTTGTTTATTTGACGTTTTTGTTGTTGATGTTGTTGTTGTTGTTGTTTTTCATTTGACGTTGTTGTTGTTGTTGTTGTTTATTTGACATTGTTGTTGATGTTGTTTATTTGATGTTGTTTTTGTTGATGTTGTTTATTTGACGTTTTTGTTGTTGATGTTGTTGTTGTTGTTGTTTTTCATTTGACGTTGTTGTTGTTGTAGTTTATTTGACGTTGTTGTTGTTGTTGTTTATTTGACGTTGTTGTTGATGTTGTTTATTTGACGTTGTTGTTGTTGTTTATTTGACATTGTTGTTGTTGTTGTTGACGTTGCTGTTGTTGTTGTTTATTTGACGTTGTAGTTGTTGTTGTTGTTTATTTGATGTTGTTTTAGTTGTTGTTGTTTATTTGACGTTGTTGTTGTTTTTTATTTGACGTTGTTGGTGTTGACATTATTGTTGTTGTTGTTGTTTATTTGACGTTGTTGTTGTTGTTGTTGTTTATTTGACGTAGTTGTTGTAATTGACGTTGTTGTTGTTGTTGTTGTTTATTTGACGTTTTTGTTGTTGATGTTGTTGTTGTTGTTGTTTTTCATTTGACGTTGTTGTTGTTGTTGTTTATTTGACGTTGTTGTTGTTGTTGTTTATTTGACGTTGTTGTTGTTGTTGTTTATTTGACGTTGTTGTCGTTGTTGTTGTTTATTTGACGTTGTTGTTGTTGTTGTTATTTATTTGACGTTGTTGTTGTTGTTGTTGTATTTGTTGCTGTTATTGTTGTTGCTTATTTGACGTTGTTGTTATTGTTGTTGTTTATTTGACGTTGTTGTTATTGTTGTTGTTATTTATTTGACGTTGTTGTTGTTGTTTATTTGACATTGTTGTTGTTGTTGTTTATTTGACGTTGTTGTTGTTGTTTTTGTTGTTTATTTGACGTTGTTGTTTATTTGATGTTGTTTTAGTTGTTGTTGTTTATTTGACGTTGTTGTTGTTTTTTATTTGACGTTGTTGTTATTGACGTTGTTGTTGTTGTTGTTGTTGTTTATTTGACGTTGTTATTGTTGTTTATTTGACGTTGTTTTTGTTATTTGACGTTGTTGTTGTTGTATTTGTTGTTGTTGTTGTTTATTTGACGTTGTTGTTATTGTTGCTATTTATTTGACGTTGTTGTTGTTGTTTATTTGACGTTGTTGTTGTTGTTTATTTGACGTTGTTGTTATTGTTGTATTTGTTGTTGTTATTGTTGTTGCTTATTTGACGTTGTTTTTATTGTTGTTGTTTATTTGACGTTGTTGTTATTGTTGTTGTTATTTATTTGACGTTGTTATTGTTGTTTATTTGACATTGTTGTTGTTGTTGTTTATTTGACGTTGTTGTTGTTGTTGTTTTTGTTGTTTATTTGACGTTGTTGTTGTTGTTGTTTTTGTTGTTTATTTGACGTTGTTGTTGTTATTTGTTTGACGTTGTTGTTGTTTTATATTTGACGTTGTTGTTGTTGACGTTGTTGTTGTTATTGTTGTTTATTTGACGTTGTTGTTGTTATTGTTTATTTGACGTTGTTAATGTTGTTGACATTAATGTTGTTGTTTTTGTTATTTATTTGGCGTTGTTGTTGTTGTTGTTAGTGATTGTTAGTGTTATTGTTTATTTGACGTTGTTGTTGTTGTTTTTTTGACGTAGTTGTTGTTGTTGACGTTGTTGTTGTTGTTTATTTGACGTAGTTGTTGTTGTTGACGTTGTGTTGTTGTTGTTGTTTATTTGACATTGTTGTTGTTGTTATTGTTTATTTGACGTTGTTAATGTTGTTGACGTTGTTGTTGTTGTTTTTGTTGTCTATTTCACGTTGTTGTTGTTATTTGACGTTGTTGTTGTTGTATTTGTTGTTGTTGTTGTTGTTTATTTGACGTTGTATTTGTTGTTGTTGTTGTTGTTTATTTGACGTTGTTGTTGATGACGTTATTGTTGTTGTTGTTTATTTGACGTTGTTGTTGTTGTTGTTTATTTGACGTTGTTGTTGTTGTTTATTTGACGTTGTTAATGTTGTTGACATTGTTGTTGTTGTTTTTGTTGTTTATTTTTCGTAGTTGTTGTTGTTATTTTTGTTTTTGTTATTGTTGTTGTTGTTGTTGTTTATTTGACGTTGTTGTTGTTGTTTATTTGACGTTGTTGTTGTTGTTGTTTATTTGACGTTGTTGTTGTTGTTGTTGTTTATTTGAAGTTGTTGTTGATGTTTTTTATTTGACGTTGTTGTTGTTTATTTGACATTGTTGTTGTTGTTGACGTTGTTGTTGTTGTTGTTTATTTGATGTTGTAGTTGTTGTTGTTGTTTACTTGATGTTGTTTTAGTTGTTGTTGTTTATTTGACGTTGTTGTTGTTTTTTATTTGACGTTGTTGATGTTGACATTATTGTTGTTGTTGTTGTTTATTTGACGTTGTTGTTGTTGTTTATTTGACGTAGTTGTTGTTATTGACGTTGTTATTGTTGTTGTTTATTTGACGTTTTTGTTGTTGTTGATGTTGTTGTTGTTGTTGTTTTTCATTAGATGTTGTTGTTGTTATTGTTGTTGTTTATTTGACGTTGTTGTTGTTGTTGTTTATTTGACGTTGTTGTTGTTGTTGTTGTTTATATGACGTTGTTGTTGTTGTTTATTTGACGTTGTTGTTGTTGTTATTTATTTGACGTTGTTGTTGTTATTTTTTATTTGACGTTGTTGTTGTTGTTGTTGTTGTTTATTTGACGTTGTTATTGTTGTTTATTTGACGTTGTTTTTGTTATTTGACGTTGTTGTTGTTGTATTTGTTGTTGTTGTTGTTGCTTATTTGACGTTGTTGTTATTGTTGCTATTTATTAGACGTTGTTGTTGTTGTTGTTTATTTGACGTTGTTGTTGTTGTTGTTTATTTGACGTTGTTGTTGTTGTTGTTTATTTGACATTGTTGTTGTTGTTGTTATTGTTGTTGCTTATTTGACGTTGTTGTTATTGTTGTTGTTTATTTGACGTTATTGTTGTTGTTAATCATTTGACGTTGTTGTTGTTGTTGTTTATTTGACGTTGTTGTTGTTGTTGTTTATTTGATGTTGTTGTTGTTGTTGTTGACATAGTTATTGTTGTTAATTTGACATTGTTGTTGTTGTTGACGTTGTTATTTATTTGACGTTGTTGTTGTTGTTGACGTTGTTGTTTATTTGACGTTGTTGTTGTTGTTTATTGGACGTTGTTGTTGTTGTTTATTTGACATTGTTGTTGTTGTTGACGATGTTGTTGTTGTTGTTGTTTATTTGACATTGTTGTTGTTGTTGTTATTTATTTGACGTTGTTGTTGTTGTTGTTTATTTGACGTTGTTGTTGTTGTTGTTTATTTGACGTTGTTGTTAGTGTTGTTTATTTGACGTTGTTGTTGTTATTGTTTATTTGACGTTGTTGTTGTTGTTTATTTGACTTTGATGTTGTTGTTGTTTATTTGACGTTGTTGTTGTTATTGTTTATTTGATGTTGTTTTTGTTATTTGACGTTGTTGTTGTTGTATTTGTTGTTGTTGTTGTTGCTGTTGTTGTTGTTGTTTATTTGACGTTGTTGTTATTGTTGCTATTTATTTGACGTTGTTGTTGTTGTTGTTGTTTATTTGACGTTGTTGTTGTTGGCGTTGTTGTTGTTGTTATTGCTTATTTGACATTGTTGTTGTTGTTTATTTGACGTTGTTGTTGTTGTTGTTGTTGTTTATTTGACGTTGTTGTTGTTGTTGTTTATTTGATGTTGTTTTAGTTATTGTTGTTTATTTGACGTTGTTGTTGTTTTTTATTTGACGTTGTTGTTATTGACGTTGTTGTTGTTATTGTTGTTGTTTATTTGACGTTGTTATTGTTGTTTATTTGATGTTGTTTTTGTTATTTGACGTTGTTGTTGTTGTATTTGTTGTTGTTGTTGTTGTTTATTTGACGCTGTTGTTATTGTTGCTATTTATTTGACGTTGTTGTTGTTGTTTATTTGACGTTGTTGTTGTTGTTTATTTGACGTTGTTGTTATTGTTGTATTTGTTGTTGTTATTGCTGTTGCTTATTTGACGTTGTTTTTATTGTTGTTGTTTATTTGACGTTGTTGTTATTGTTGTTGTTATTTATTTGACGTTGTTATTGTTGTTTATTTGACATTGTTGTTGTTGTTGTTGTTGTTTATTTGACGTTGTTGTTGTTGTTTTTGTTGTTTATTTGACGTTGTTGTTGTTATTTGTTTGACGTTGTTGTTGTTTTATATTTGACGTTGTTGTTGTTGACGTTGTTGTTGTTATTGTTGTTTATTTGACGTTGTTGTTGTTATTGTTTATTTGACGTTGTTAATGTTGTTGACATTAATGTTGTTGTTTTTGTTGTTTATTTGGCGTTGTTGTTGTTGTTAGTGATTGTTAGTGTTATTGTTTATTTGACGTTGTTGTTGTTGTTGTTTTTTTGACGTAGTTGTTGTTGTTGACGTTGTTGTTGTTGTTTATTTGACGTAGTTGTTGTTGTTGACGTTGTGTTGTTGTTGTTGTTTATTTGACATTGTTGTTGTTGTTATTGATTATTTGACATTGTTAATGTTGTTGACGTTGTTGTTGTTGTTTTTGTTGTTTATTTCACGTTGTTGTTGTTATTTGACGTTGTTGTTGTTGTATTTGTTGTTGTTGTTGTTGTTGTTTATTTGACGTTGTATTTGTTGTTGTTGTTGTTGTTTATTTGACGTTGTTGTTGATGACGTTATTGTTGTTGTTGTTTATTTGACGTTGTTGTTGTTGTTGTTGTTTATTTGACGTTGTTGTTGTTGTTTATTTGACGTTGTTAATGTTGTTGACATTGTTGTTGTTGTTTTTGTTGTTTATTTTTCGTTGTTGTTGTTGTTATTTTTGTTGTTGTTATTGTTGTTGTTGTTGTTGTTTATTTGACGTTGTTGTTGTTGTTTATTTGACGTTGTTGTTGTTGTTGTTTATTTGACGTTGTTGTTGTTGTTGTTTATTTGACGTTGTTTTTGTTATTTGACGTTGTTGTTGTTGTTGTTGTTGTTGTATTTGTTGTTGTTGTTGTTGTTGCTTATTTGACGTTGTTGTTATTGTTGCTATTTATTTGACGTTGTTGTTGTTGTTGTTGTTTATTTGACGTTGTTGTTGTTGGCGTTGTTGTTGTTGTTGTTATTGCTTATTTGACATTGTTGTTGTTGTTTATTTGACGTTGTTGTTGTTGTTGTTGTTGTTTATTTGACGTTGTTGTTGTTGTTGTTGTTTATTTGATGTTGTTTTAGTTATTGTTGTTTATTTGACGTTGTTGTTGTTGTTGTTGTTTATTTGATGTTGTTTTAGTTATTGTTGTTTATTTGACGTTGTTGTTGTTTTTTATTTGACGTTGTTGTTATTGACGTTGTTATTGTTGTTTATTTGATGTTGTTTTTGTTATCCGACGTTGTTGTTGTTGTATTTGTTGTTGTTGTTGTTGTTTATTTGACGTTGTTGTTATTGTTGCTATTTATTTGACGTTGTTGTTGTTGTTTATTTGACGTTGTTGTTGTTGTTGTTTATTTGACGTTGTTGTTATTGTTGTATTTGTTGTTGTTATTGTTGTTGCTTATTTGACGTTGTTTTTATTGTTGTTGTTTATTTGACGTTGTTGTTATTGTTGTTGTTATTTATTTGACGTTGTTATTGTTGTTTATTTGACATTGTTGTTGTTGTTGTTGTTTATTTGACGTTGTTGTTGTTGTTTTTGTTGTTTATTTGATGTTGTTGTTGTTATTTGTTTGACGTTGTTGTTGTTTTATATTTGACGTTGTTGTTGTTGACGTTGTTGTTGTTATTGTTGTTTATTTGACGTTGTTGTTGTTATTGTTTATTTGACGTTGTTAATGTTGTTGACATTAATGTTGTTGTTTTTGTTGTTTATTTGGCGTTGTTGTTGTTGTTAGTGATTGTTAGTGTTATTGTTTATTTGACGTTGTTGTTGTTGTTTTTTTGACGTAGTTGTTGTTGTTGACGTTGTTGTTGTTGTTTATTTGACGTAGTTGTTGTTGTTGACGTTGTGTTGTTGTTGTTGTTTATTTGACATTGTTGTTGTTGTTATTGTTTATTTGACGTTGTTAATGTTGTTGACGTTGTTGTTGTTGTTTTTGTTGTTTATTTCACGTTGTTGTTGTTATTTGACGTTGTTGTTGTTGTATTTGTTGTTGTTGTTGTTGTTGTTTATTTGACGTTGTATTTGTTGTTGTTGTTGTTGTTTATTTGACGTTGTTGTTGATGACGTTATTGTTGTTGTTGTTTATTTGACGTTGTTGTTGTTGTTTATTTGACGTTGTTGTTGTTGTTTATTTGACGTTGTTGTTGTTGTTTATTTGACGTTGTTAATGTTGTTGACATTGTTGTTGTTGTTTTTGTTGTTTATTTTTCGTTGTTGTTGTTGTTATTTTTGTTGTTGTTATTGTTGTTGTTGTTGTTGTTTATTTGACGTTGTTGTTGTTGTTGTTTATTTGACGTTGTTGTCGTTGTTGTTGTTTATTTGACGTTGTTGTTGTTGTTGTTATTTATTTGACGTTGTTGTTGTTGTTGTTGTATTTGTTGCTGTTATTGTTGTTGCTTATTTGACGTTGTTGTTATTGTTGTTGTTTATTTGACGTTGTTGTTATTGTTGTTGTTATTTATTTGACGTTGTTGTTGTTGTTTATTTGACATTGTTGTTGTTGTTGTTGTTTATTTGACGTTGTTGTTGTTGTTTTTGTTGTTTATTTGACGTTGTTGTTTATTTGATGTTGTTTTAGTTGTTGTTGTTTATTTGACGTTGTTGTTGTTTTTTATTTGACGTTGTTGTTATTGACGTTGTTGTTGTTGTTGTTGTTTATTTGACGTTGTTATTGTTGTTTATTTGACGTTGTTTTTGTTATTTGACGTTGTTGTTGTTGTATTTGTTGTTGTTGTTGTTTATTTGACGTTGTTGTTATTGTTGCTATTTATTTGACGTTGCTGTTGTTGTTTATTTGACGTTGTTGTTGTTGTTTATTTGACGTTGTTGTTATTGTTGTATTTGTTGTTGTTATTGTTGTTGCTTATTTGACGTTGTTTTTATTGTTGTTGTTTATTTGACGTTGTTGTTATTGTTGTTGTTATTTATTTGACGTTGTTATTGTTGTTTATTTGACATTGTTGTTGTTGTTGTTTATTTGACGTTGTTGTTGTTGTTGTTTTTGTTGTTTATTTGACGTTGTTGTTGTTATTTGTTTGACGTTGTTGTTGTTTTATATTTGACGTTGTTGTTGTTGACGTTGTTGTTGTTATTGTTGTTTATTTGACGTTGTTGTTGTTATTGTTTATTTGACGTTGTTAATGTTGTTGACATTAATGTTGTTGTTTTTGTTATTTATTTGGCGTTGTTGTTGTTGTTAGTGATTGTTAGTGTTATTGTTTATTTGACGTTGTTGTTGTTGTTTTTTTGACGTAGTTGTTGTTGTTGACGTTGTTGTTGTTGTTTATTTGACGTAGTTGTTGTTGTTGACGTTGTGTTGTTGTTGTTGTTTATTTGACATTGTTGTTGTTGTTATTGTTTATTTGACGTTGTTAATGTTGTTGACGTTGTTGTTGTTGTTTTTGTTGTTTATTTCACGTTGTTGTTGTTATTTGACGTTGTTGTTGTTGTATTTGTTGTTGTTGTTGTTGTTTATTTGACGTTGTATTTGTTGTTGTTGTTGTTGTTTATTTGACGTTGTTGTTGATGACGTTATTGTTGTTGTTGTTTATTTGACGTTGTTGTTGTTGTTGTTTATTTGACGTTGTTGTTGTTGTTTATTTGACGTTGTTAATGTTGTTGACATTGTTGTTGTTGTTTTTGTTGTTTATTTTTCGTAGTTGTTGTTGTTATTTTTGTTTTTGTTATTGTTGTTGTTGTTGTTGTTGTTTATTTGACGTTGTTGTTGTTGTTTATTTGACGTTGTTGTTGTTTATTTGACGTTGTTGTTGTTGTTGTTGTTTATTTGAAGTTGTTGTTGATGTTTTTTATTTGACGTTGTTGTTGTTTATTTGACATTGTTGTTGTTGTTGACGTTGTTGTTGTTGTTGTTTATTTGATGTTGTAGTTGTTGTTGTTGTTTACTTGATGTTGTTTTAGTTGTTGTTGTTTATTTGACGTTGTTGTTGTTTTTTATTTGACGTTGTTGATGTTGACATTATTGTTGTTGTTGTTGTTTATTTGACGTTGTTGTTGTTGTTTATTTGACGTAGTTGTTGTTATTGACGTTGTTATTGTTGTTGTTTATTTGACGTTTTTGTTGTTGTTGATGTTGTTGTTGTTGTTGTTTTTCATTAGATGTTGTTGTTGTTATTGTTGTTGTTTATTTGACGTTGTTGTTGTTGTTGTTTATTTGACGTTGTTGTTGTTGTTGTTGTTTATATGACGTTGTTGTTGTTGTTTATTTGACGTTGTTGTTGTTGTTATTTATTTGACGTTGTTGTTGTTATTTTTTATTTGACGTTGTTGTTGTTGTTGTTGTTGTTGTTTATTTGACGTTGTTATTGTTGTTTATTTGACGTTGTTTTTGTTATTTGACGTTGTTGTTGTTGTATTTGTTGTTGTTGTTGTTGCTTATTTGACGTTGTTGTTATTGTTGCTATTTATTAGACGTTGTTGTTGTTGTTGTTTATTTGACGTTGTTGTTGTTGTTGTTTATTTGACGTTGTTGTTGTTGTTGTTTATTTGACATTGTTGTTGTTGTTGTTATTGTTGTTGCTTATTTGACGTTGTTGTTATTGTTGTTGTTTATTTGACGTTATTGTTGTTGTTAATCATTTGACGTTGTTGTTGTTGTTGTTTATTTGACGTTGTTGTTGTTGTTGTTTATTTGATGTTGTTGTTGTTGTTGTTGACATAGTTATTGTTGTTAATTTGACATTGTTGTTGTTGTTGACGTTGTTATTTATTTGACGTTGTTGTTGTTGTTGACGTTGTTGTTTATTTGACGTTGTTGTTGTTGTTTATTGGACGTTGTTGTTGTTGTTTATTTGACATTGTTGTTGTTGTTGACGATGTTGTTGTTGTTGTTGTTTATTTGACATTGTTGTTGTTGTTGTTATTTATTTGACGTTGTTGTTGTTGTTGTTTATTTGACGTTGTTGTTGTTGTTGTTTATTTGACGTTGTTGTTAGTGTTGTTTATTTGACGTTGTTGTTGTTATTGTTTATTTGACGTTGTTGTTGTTGTTTATTTGACTTTGATGTTGTTGTTGTTTATTTGACGTTGTTGTTGTTATTGTTTATTTGATGTTGTTTTTGTTATTTGACGTTGTTGTTGTTGTATTTGTTGTTGTTGTTGTTGTTGTTGTTGTTGTTTATTTGACGTTGTTGTTATTGTTGCTATTTATTTGACGTTGTTGTTGTTGTTGTTGTTTATTTGACGTTGTTGTTGTTGGCGTTGTTGTTGTTGTTGTTATTGCTTATTTGACATTGTTGTTGTTGTTTATTTGACGTTGTTGTTGTTGTTGTTGTTTATTTGACGTTGTTGTTGTTGTTGTTTATTTGATGTTGTTTTAGTTATTGTTGTTTATTTGACGTTGTTGTTGTTTTTTATTTGACGTTGTTGTTATTGACGTTGTTGTTGTTGTTGTTGTTGTTTATTTGACGTTGTTATTGTTGTTTATTTGATGTTGTTTTTGTTATTTGACGTTGTTGTTGTTGTATTTGTTGTTGTTGTTGTTGTTGTTTATTTGACGCTGTTGTTATTGTTGCTATTTATTTGACGTTGTTGTTGTTGTTTATTTGACGTTGTTGTTGTTGTTTATTTGACGTTGTTGTTATTGTTGTATTTGTTGTTGTTATTGCTGTTGCTTATTTGACGTTGTTTTTATTGTTGTTGTTTATTTGACGTTGTTGTTATTGTTGTTGTTATTTATTTGACGTTGTTATTGTTGTTTATTTGACATTGTTGTTGTTGTTGTTGTTTATTTGACGTTGTTGTTGTTGTTGTTTTTGTTGTTTATTTGACGTTGTTGTTGTTTTATATTTGACGTTGTTGTTGTTGACGTTGTTGTTGTTATTGTTGTTTATTTGACGTTGTTGTTGTTATTGTTTATTTGACGTTGTTAATGTTGTTGACATTAATGTTGTTGTTTTTGTTGTTTATTTGGCGTTGTTGTTGTTGTTAGTGATTGTTAGTGTTATTGTTTATTTGACGTTGTTGTTGTTGTTGTTTTTTTGACGTAGTTGTTGTTGTTGACGTTGTTGTTGTTGTTTATTTGACGTAGTTGTTGTTGTTGACGTTGTGTTGTTGTTGTTGTTTATTTGACATTGTTGTTGTTGTTATTGTTTATTTGACATTGTTAATGTTGTTGACGTTGTTGTTGTTGTTTTTGTTGTTTATTTCACGTTGTTGTTGTTATTTGACGTTGTTGTTGTTGTATTTGTTGTTGTTGTTGTTGTTGTTTATTTGACGTTGTATTTGTTGTTGTTGTTGTTGTTTATTTGACGTTGTTGTTGATGACGTTATTGTTGTTGTTGTTTATTTGACGTTGTTGTTGTTGTTGTTGTTTATTTGACGTTGTTGTTGTTGTTTATTTGACGTTGTTAATGTTGTTGACATTGTTGTTGTTGTTTTTGTTGTTTATTTTTCGTTGTTGTTGTTGTTATTTTTGTTGTTGTTATTGTTGTTGTTGTTGTTGTTTATTTGACGTTGTTGTTGTTGTTTATTTGACGTTGTTGTTGTTGTTGTTTATTTGACGTTGTTGTTGTTGTTGTTTATTTGACGTTGTTTTTGTTATTTGACGTTGTTGTTGTTGTTGTTGTTGTTGTTGTATTTGTTGTTGTTGTTGTTGTTGCTTATTTGACGTTGTTGTTATTGTTGCTATTTATTTGACGTTGTTGTTGTTGTTGTTGTTTATTTGACGTTGTTGTTGTTGGCGTTGTTGTTGTTGTTGTTATTGCTTATTTGACATTGTTGTTGTTGTTTATTTGACGTTGTTGTTGTTGTTGTTGTTGTTTATTTGACGTTGTTGTTGTTGTTGTTGTTTATTTGATGTTGTTTTAGTTATTGTTGTTTATTTGACGTTGTTGTTGTTTTTTATTTGACGTTGTTGTTATTGACGTTGTTATTGTTGTTTATTTGATGTTGTTTTTGTTATCCGACGTTGTTGTTGTTGTATTTGTTGTTGTTGTTGTTGTTTATTTGACGTTGTTGTTATTGTTGCTATTTATTTGACGTTGTTGTTGTTGTTTATTTGACGTTGTTGTTGTTGTTTATTTGACGTTGTTGTTATTGTTGTATTTGTTGTTGTTATTGCTGTTGCTTATTTGACGTTGTTTTTATTGTTGTTGTTTATTTGACGTTGTTGTTATTGTTGTTGTTATTTATTTGACGTTGTTATTGTTGTTTATTTGACATTGTTGTTGTTGTTGTTGTTTATTTGACGTTGTTGTTGTTGTTTTTGTTGTTTATTTGATGTTGTTGTTGTTATTTGTTTGACGTTGTTGTTGTTTTATATTTGACGTTGTTGTTGTTGACGTTGTTGTTGTTATTGTTGTTTATTTGACGTTGTTGTTGTTATTGTTTATTTGACGTTGTTAATGTTGTTGACATTAATGTTGTTGTTTTTGTTGTTTATTTGGCGTTGTTGTTGTTGTTAGTGATTGTTAGTGTTATTGTTTATTTGACGTTGTTGTTGTTGTTTTTTTGACGTAGTTGTTGTTGTTGACGTTGTTGTTGTTGTTTATTTGACGTAGTTGTTGTTGTTGACGTTGTGTTGTTGTTGTTGTTTATTTGACATTGTTGTTGTTGTTATTGTTTATTTGACGTTGTTAATGTTGTTGACGTTGTTGTTGTTGTTTTTGTTGTTTATTTCACGTTGTTGTTGTTATTTGACGTTGTTGTTGTTGTATTTGTTGTTGTTGTTGTTGTTGTTTATTTGACGTTGTATTTGTTGTTGTTGTTGTTGTTTATTTGACGTTGTTGTTGATGACGTTATTGTTGTTGTTGTTTATTTGACGTTGTTGTTGTTGTTTATTTGACGTTGTTGTTGTTGTTTATTTGACGTTGTTGTTGTTGTTTATTTGACGTTGTTAATGTTGTTGACATTGTTGTTGTTGTTTTTGTTGTTTATTTTTCGTTGTTGTTGTTGTTATTTTTGTTGTTGTTATTGTTGTTGTTGTTGTTATTTATTTGACGTTGTTGTTGTTGTTGTTTATTTGACGTTGTTGTCGTTGTTGTTGTTTATTTGACGTTGTTGTTGTTGTTGTTATTTATTTGACGTTGTTGTTGTTGTTGTTGTATTTGTTGCTGTTATTGTTGTTGCTTATTTGACGTTGTTGTTATTGTTGTTGTTTATTTGACGTTGTTGTTATTGTTGTTGTTATTTATTTGACGTTGTTGTTGTTGTTTATTTGACATTGTTGTTGTTGTTGTTTATTTGACGTTGTTGTTGTTGTTTTTGTTGTTTATTTGACGTTGTTGTTTATTTGATGTTGTTTTAGTTGTTGTTGTTTATTTGACGTTGTTGTTGTTTTTTATTTGACGTTGTTGTTATTGACGTTGTTGTTGTTGTTGTTGTTTATTTGACGTTGTTATTGTTGTTTATTTGACGTTGTTTTTGTTATTTGACGTTGTTGTTGTTGTATTTGTTGTTGTTGTTGTTTATTTGACGTTGTTGTTATTGTTGCTATTTATTTGACGTTGCTGTTGTTGTTTATTTGACGTTGTTGTTGTTGTTTATTTGACGTTGTTGTTATTGTTGTATTTGTTGTTGTTATTGTTGTTGCTTATTTGACGTTGTTTTTATTGTTGTTGTTTATTTGACGTTGTTGTTATTGTTGTTGTTATTTATTTGACGTTGTTATTGTTGTTTATTTGACATTGTTGTTGTTGTTGTTTATTTGACGTTGTTGTTGTTGTTGTTTTTGTTGTTTATTTGACGTTGTTGTTGTTATTTGTTTGACGTTGTTGTTGTTTTATATTTGACGTTGTTGTTGTTGACGTTGTTGTTGTTATTGTTGTTTATTTGACGTTGTTGTTGTTATTGTTTATTTGACGTTGTTAATGTTGTTGACATTAATGTTGTTGTTTTTGTTATTTATTTGGCGTTGTTGTTGTTGTTAGTGATTGTTAGTGTTATTGTTTATTTGACGTTGTTGTTGTTGTTTTTTTGACGTAGTTGTTGTTGTTGACGTTGTTGTTGTTGTTTATTTGACGTAGTTGTTGTTGTTGACGTTGTGTTGTTGTTGTTGTTTATTTGACATTGTTGTTGTTGTTATTGTTTATTTGACGTTGTTAATGTTGTTGACGTTGTTGTTGTTGTTTTTGTTGTTTATTTCACGTTGTTGTTGTTATTTGACGTTGTTGTTGTTGTATTTGTTGTTGTTGTTGTTGTTTATTTGACGTTGTATTTGTTGTTGTTGTTGTTGTTTATTTGACGTTGTTGTTGATGACGTTATTGTTGTTGTTGTTTATTTGACGTTGTTGTTGTTGTTGTTTATTTGACGTTGTTGTTGTTGTTTATTTGACGTTGTTAATGTTGTTGACATTGTTGTTGTTGTTTTTGTTGTTTATTTTTCGTAGTTGTTGTTGTTATTTTTGTTTTTGTTATTGTTGTTGTTGTTGTTGTTGTTTATTTGACGTTGTTGTTGTTGTTTATTTGACGTTGTTGTTGTTGTTGTTTATTTGACGTTGTTGTTGTTGTTGTTGTTTATTTGAAGTTGTTGTTGATGTTTTTTATTTGACGTTGTTGTTGTTTATTTGACATTGTTGTTGTTGTTGTTGACGTTGTTGTTGTTGTTGTTTATTTGATGTTGTAGTTGTTGTTGTTGTTTACTTGATGTTGTTTTAGTTGTTGTTGTTTATTTGACGTTGTTGTTGTTTTTTATTTGACGTTGTTGATGTTGACATTATTGTTGTTGTTGTTGTTTATTTGACGTTGTTGTTGTTGTTTATTTGACGTAGTTGTTGTTATTGACGTTGTTATTGTTGTTGTTTATTTGACGTTTTTGTTGTTGTTGATGTTGTTGTTGTTGTTGTTTTTCATTAGATGTTGTTGTTGTTATTGTTGTTGTTTATTTGACGTTGTTGTTGTTGTTGTTTATTTGACGTTGTTGTTGTTGTTGTTTATATGACGTTGTTGTTGTTGTTTATTTGACGTTGTTGTTGTTGTTATTTATTTGACGTTGTTGTTGTTGTTGTTGTTATTTTTTATTTGACGTTGTTGTTGTTGTTGTTGTTTATTTGACGTTGTTATTGTTGTTTATTTGACGTTGTTTTTGTTATTTGACGTTGTTGTTGTTGTATTTGTTGTTGTTGTTGTTGCTTATTTGACGTTGTTGTTATTGTTGCTATTTATTAGACGTTGTTGTTGTTGTTGTTGTTTATTTGACGTTGTTGTTGTTGTTGTTTATTTGACATTGTTGTTGTTGTTATTGTTGTTGCTTATTTGACGTTGTTGTTATTGTTGTTGTTTATTTGACGTTATTGTTGTTGTTAATCATTTGACGTTGTTGTTGTTGTTGTTTATTTGACGTTGTTGTTGTTGTTGTTTATTTGATGTTGTTGTTGTTGTTGTTGACATAGTTATTGTTGTTAATTTGACATTGTTGTTGTTGTTGACGTTGTTATTTATTTGACGTTGTTGTTGTTGTTGACGTTGTTGTTTATTTGACGTTGTTGTTGTTGTTTATTGGACGTTGTTGTTGTTGTTTATTTGACATTGTTGTTGTTGTTGACGATGTTGTTGTTGTTGTTGTTTATTTGACATTGTTGTTGTTGTTGTTATTTATTTGACGTTGTTGTTGTTGTTGTTTATTTGACGTTGTTGTTGTTGTTGTTTATTTGACGTTGTTGTTAGTGTTGTTTATTTGACGTTGTTGTTGTTATTGTTTATTTGACGTTGTTGTTGTTGTTTATTTGACTTTGATGTTGTTGTTGTTTATTTGACGTTGTTGTTGTTATTGTTTATTTGATGTTGTTTTTGTTATTTGACGTTGTTGTTGTTGTATTTGTTGTTGTTGTTGTTGTTGTTGTTGTTTATTTGACGTTGTTGTTATTGTTGCTATTTATTTGACGTTGTTGTTGTTGTTGTTGTTGTTTATTTGACGTTGTTGTTGTTGGCGTTGTTGTTGTTGTTGTTATTGCTTATTTGACATTGTTGTTGTTGTTTATTTGACGTTGTTGTTGTTGTTGTTGTTTATTTGACGTTGTTGTTGTTGTTGTTTATTTGATGTTGTTTTAGTTATTGTTGTTTATTTGACGTTGTTGTTGTTTTTTATTTGACGTTGTTGTTATTGACGTTGTTGTTGTTAATGTTGTTGTTTATTTGACGTTGTTATTGTTGTTTAATTGATGTTGTTTTTGTTATTTGACGTTGTTGTTGTTGTATTTGTTGTTGTTGTTGTTGTTTATTTGACGCTGTTGTTATTGTTGCTATTTATTTGACGTTGTTGTTGTTGTTTATTTGACGTTGTTGTTGTTGTTTATTTGACGTTGTTGTTATTGTTGTATTTGTTGTTGTTATTGCTGTTGCTTATTTGACGTTGTTTTTATTGTTGTTGTTTATTTGACGTTGTTGTTATTGTTGTTGTTATTTATTTGACGTTGTTATTGTTGTTTATTTGACATTGTTGTTGTTGTTGTTGTTTATTTGACGTTGTTGTTGTTGTTTTTGTTGTTTATTTGACGTTGTTGTTGTTATTTGTTTGACGTTGTTGTTGTTTTATATTTGACGTTGTTGTTGTTGACGTTGTTGTTGTTATTGTTGTTTATTTGACGTTGTTGTTGTTATTGTTTATTTGACGTTGTTAATGTTGTTGACATTAATGTTGTTGTTTTTGTTGTTTATTTGGCGTTGTTGTTGTTGTTAGTGATTGTTAGTGTTATTGTTTATTTGACGTTGTTGTTGTTGTTGTTTTTTTGACGTAGTTGTTGTTGTTGACGTTGTTGTTGTTGTTTATTTGACGTAGTTGTTGTTGTTGACGTTGTGTTGTTGTTGTTGTTTATTTGACATTGTTGTTGTTGTTATTGTTTATTTGACGTTGTTAATGTTGTTGACGTTGTTGTTGTTGTTTTTGTTGTTTATTTCACGTTGTTGTTGTTATTTGACGTTGTTGTTGTTGTATTTGTTGTTGTTGTTGTTGTTGTTGTTGTTTATTTGACGTTGTATTTGTTGTTGTTGTTGTTGTTTATTTGACGTTGTTGTTGATGACGTTATTGTTGTTGTTGTTTATTTGACGTTGTTGTTGTTGTTGTTGTTTATTTGACGTTGTTGTTGTTGTTGTTTATTTGACGTTGTTAATGTTGTTGACATTGTTGTTGTTGTTTTTGTTGTTTATTTTTCGTTGTTGTTGTTGTTATTTTTGTTGTTGTTATTGTTGTTGTTGTTGTTGTTTATTTGACGTTGTTGTTGTTGTTTATTTGACGTTGTTGTTGTTGTTGTTGTTTATTTGACGTTGTTGTTGTTGTTGTTTATTTGACGTTGTTTTTGTTATTTGACGTTGTTGTTGTTGTTGTTGTTGTATTTGTTGTTGTTGTTGTTGTTGTTGCTTATTTGACGTTGTTGTTATTGTTGCTATTTATTTGACGTTGTTGTTGTTGTTGTTGTTTATTTGACGTTGTTACTGTTGGCGTTGTTGTTGTTGTTGTTATTGCTTATTTGACAATGTTGTTGTTGTTTATTTGACGTTGTTGTTGTTGTTGTTGTTTATTTGACGTTGTTGTTCTTGTTGTTGTTTATTTGATGTTGTTTTAGTTATTGTTGTTTATTTGACGTTGTTGTTGTTTTTTATTTGACGTTGATGTTATTGACGTTGTTATTGTTGTTTATTTGATGTTGTTTTTGTTATTTGACGTTGTTGTTGTTGTATTTGTTGTTGTTGTTGTTGTTTATTTGACGTTGTTGTTATTGTTGCTATTTATTTGACGTTGTTGTTGTTGTTTATTTGACGTTGTTGTTGTTGTTTATTTGACGTTGTTGTTATTGTTGTATTTGTTGTTGTTATTGCTGTTGCTTATTTGACGTTGTTTTTATTGTTGTTGTTTATTTGACGTTGTTGTTATTGTTGTTGTTATTTATTTGACGTTGTTATTGTTGTTTATTTGACATTGTTGTTGTTGTTGTTGTTTATTTGACGTTGTTGTTGTTGTTTTTGTTGTTTATTTGATGTTGTTGTTGTTATTTGTTTGACGTTGTTGTTGTTTTATATTTGACGTTGTTGTTGTTGACGTTGTTGTTGTTATTGTTGTTTATTTGACGTTGTTGTTGTTATTGTTTATTTGACGTTGTTAATGTTGTTGACATTAATGTTGTTGTTTTTGTTGTTTATTTGGCGTTGTTGTTGTTGTTAGTGATTGTTAGTGTTATTGTTTATTTGACGTTGTTGTTGTTGTTTTTTTGACGTAGTTGTTGTTGTTGACGTTGTTGTTGTTGTTTATTTGACGTAGTTGTTGTTGTTGACGTTGTGTTGTTGTTGTTGTTTATTTGACATTGTTGTTGTTGTTATTGTTTATTTGACGTTGTTAATGTTGTTGACGTTGTTGTTGTTGTTTTTGTTGTTTATTTCACGTTGTTGTTGTTATTTGACGTTGTTGTTGTTGTATTTGTTGTTGTTGTTGTTGTTGTTTATTTGACGTTGTATTTGTTGTTGTTGTTGTTGTTTATTTGACGTTGTTGTTGATGACGTTATTGTTGTTGTTGTTTATTTGACGTTGTTGTTGTTGTTTATTTGACGTTGTTGTTGTTGTTTATTTGACGTTGTTGTTGTTGTTTATTTGACGTTGTTAATGTTGTTGACATTGTTGTTGTTGTTTTTGTTGTTTATTTTTCGTTGTTGTTGTTGTTATTTTTGTTGTTGTTATTGTTGTTGTTGTTGTTGTTTATTTGACGTTGTTGTTGTTGTTTATTTGACGTTGTTGTTGTTGTTGTTTATTTGACGTTGTTGTTGTTGTTGTTTATTTGAAGTTGTTGTTGATGTTTTTTATTTGACGTTGTTGTTGTTGTTTATTTGACATTGTTGTTGTTGTTGACGTTGTTGTTGTTGTTGTTTATTTGATGTTGTAGTTGTTGTTGTTGTTTACTTGATGTTGTTTTAGTTGTTGTTGTTAATTTGACGTTGTTGTTGTTTTTTATTTGACGTTGTTGATGTTGACATTATTGTTGTTGTTGTTGTTTATTTGACGTTGTTGTTGTTGTTTATTTGACGTAGTTGTTGTTATTGACGTTGTTGTTGTTGTTGTTTATTTGACGTTTTTGTTGTTGTTGATGTTGTTGTTGTTGTTGTTTTTCATTTGATGTTGTTGTTGTTATTGTTGTTGTTTATTTGACGTTGTTGTTGTTGTTATTTATTTGACGTTGTTGTTGTTGTTGTTTATATGACGTTGTTGTTGTTGTTTATTTGACGTTGTTGTTGTTGTTATTTATTTGACGTTGTTGTTGTTGTTGTTGTTATTTTTTATTTGACGTTGTTGTTGTTGTTGTTATTGTTTATTTGACGTTGTTATTGTTGTTTATTTGACGTTGTTTTTGTTATTTGACGTTGTTGTTGTTGTATTTGTTGTTGTTGTTGTTGCTTATTTGACGTTGTTGTTATTGTTGCTATTTATTTGACGTTGTTGTTGTTGTTGTTTATTTGACGTTGTTGTTGTTGTTGTTGTTTATATGACGTTGTTGTTGTTGTTTATTTGACATTGTTGTTGTTGTTGTTGTTGTATTTGTTGTTGTTGTTATTGTTGTTGCTTATTTGACGTTGTTGTTATTGTTGTTGTTTATTTGACGTTATTGTTGTTGTTAATCATTTGACATTGTTGTTGTTGTTTATTTGACGTTGTTGTTGTTGTTGTTGTTTATTTGATGTTGTTGTTGTTGTTGTTGACATAGTTGTTGTTTTTAATTTGACATTGTTGTTGTTGTTGACGTTGTTGTTTATTTGACGTTGTTGTTGTTGTTGACGTTGTTGTTTATTTGACGTTGTTGTTGTTGTTTATTGGACGTTGTTGTTGTTGTTTATTTGACATTGTTGTTGTTGTTGACGATGTTGTTGTTGTTGTTGTTTATTTGACATTGTTGTTGTTGTTGTTATTTATTTGACGTTGTTGTTGTTGTTGTTGTTGTTTATTTGACGTTGTTGTTGTTGTTGTTTATTTGACGTTGTTGTTAGTGTTGTTTATTTGACGTTGTTGTTGTTATTGTTTATTTAACGTTGTTGTTGTTGTTTATTTGACGTTGTTGTTGTTGTTGTTTATTTGACGTTGTTGTTGTTGTTGTTGTTGTTTATTTGACGTTTTTGTTGTTGTTGTTGTTGTTTATTTGACGTTATTGTTGTTGTTGTTGTTGTTGTTTATTTGACGTTGTTGTTGTTGTTGACGTTGTTTTTATTGTTGTTGTTTATTTGACGTTGTTGTTGTTGTTTATTTGACGTTGTTGTTGATGTTGTTTAATTGACGTTGTTGTTGTTGATGTTGTTTATTTGACATTTTTGTTGTTGATGTTGTTGTTGTTGTTGTTTTTCATTTGACGTTGTTGTTGTTGTTGTTTATTTGACGTTGTTGTTGTTATTTTTTATTTGACGTTTTTGTTGTTGTTGTTTATTTGACGTTGTTATTGTTGTTTATTTGACGTTGTTTTTATTATTTGACGTTGTTGTTATTGTTGCTATTTATTTGATGTTGTTGTTGTTGTTTATTTGACGTTGTTGTTGTTGTTTATTTGACGTTGTTGTTGTTGTTGTTTATTTGACATTGTTGTTGTTGTTGTTGTATTTGTTGTTGTTGTTATTGTTGTTGCTTATTTGACGTTGTTGTTATTGTTGTTGTTTATTTGACGTTATTGTTGTTGTTAATCATTTGACGTTGTTGTTGTTGTTGTTTTTTATTTGACGTTGTTGTTGTTGTTGTTTATTTAATGTTGTTGTTGTTGTTGTTGACATAGTTGTTGTTGTTAATTTGACGTTGTTGTTGTTGTTGATGTTGTTGTTTATTTGACGTTGTTGTTGTTGTTTATTGGACGTTGTTGTTGTTGTTGTTTATTTGACATTGTTGTGTTTGTTGACGGTGTTGTTGTTGTTGTTTATTTGACATTGTTGTTGTTGTTGTTATTTATTTGACGTTGTTGTTGTTATTTATTTGACGTTGTTGTTGTTGTTGTTTATTTGACGTTGTTGTTGTTGTTGTTTATTTGACGTTGTTGTTGTTGGCGTTGTTGTTGTTGTTATTGCTTATTTGACATTGTTGTTGTTGTTTATTTGACGTTGTTGTTGTTGGTTTTTATTTGACGTTGTTGTTGTTGTTTATTTGACGTTGTTGTTGTTGTTGTTTATTTGACGTTGTTGTTGTTGTATTTGTTGTTGTTGTTGTTGTTATTGTTGTTGCTTATTTGACCTTGTTGTTATTGTTGTTATTGTTGTTGCTTATTTGACCTTGTTGTTATTGTTGTTATTGTTGTTGTTTATTTGACGTTGTTGTTGTTGTTATTCATTTGACGTTGTTGTTGTTGTTGTTTATTTGACGTTGTTGTTGTTGTTGTTGTTGTTGTTGACATAGTTGTTGTTGTTAATTTGATGTTGTTGTTGTTGTTGTTGTTGACGTTGTTGTTTATTTGACGTTGTTGTTGTTGTTGTTGTTGTTTATTTGACGTTGTTGTTGTTGTTGTTTATTTGACGTTGTTGTTGTTGTTTTTGTTGTTTATTTGACGTTGTTGTTTATTTGATGTTGTTTTAGTTGTTGTTGTTTATTTGACGTTGTTGTTGTTTTTTATTTGACGTTGTTGTTATTGACGTTGTTGTTGTTGTTGTTGTTTATTTGACGTTGTTATTGTTGTTTATTTGACGTTGTTTTTGTTATTTGACGTTGTTGTTGTTGTATTTGTTGTTGTTGTTGTTTATTTGACGTTGTTGTTATTGTTGCTATTTATTTGACGTTGCTGTTGTTGTTTATTTGACGTTGTTGTTGTTGTTTATTTGACGTTGTTGTTATTGTTGTATTTGTTGTTGTTATTGTTGTTGCTTATTTGACGTTGTTTTTATTGTTGTTGTTTATTTGACGTTGTTGTTATTGTTGTTGTTATTTATTTGACGTTGTTATTGTTGTTTATTTGACATTGTTGTTGTTGTTGTTTATTTGACGTTGTTGTTGTTGTTGTTTTTGTTGTTTATTTGACGTTGTTGTTGTTATTTGTTTGACGTTGTTGTTGTTTTATATTTGACGTTGTTGTTGTTGACGTTGTTGTTGTTATTGTTGTTTATTTGACGTTGTTGTTGTTATTGTTTATTTGACGTTGTTAATGTTGTTGACATTAATGTTGTTGTTTTTGTTATTTATTTGGCGTTGTTGTTGTTGTTAGTGATTGTTAGTGTTATTGTTTATTTGACGTTGTTGTTGTTGTTTTTTTGACGTAGTTGTTGTTGTTGACGTTGTTGTTGTTGTTTATTTGACGTAGTTGTTGTTGTTGACGTTGTGTTGTTGTTGTTGTTTATTTGACATTGTTGTTGTTGTTATTGTTTATTTGACGTTGTTAATGTTGTTGACGTTGTTGTTGTTGTTTTTGTTGTTTATTTCACGTTGTTGTTGTTATTTGACGTTGTTGTTGTTGTATTTGTTGTTGTTGTTGTTGTTTATTTGACGTTGTATTTGTTGTTGTTGTTGTTGTTTATTTGACGTTGTTGTTGATGACGTTATTGTTGTTGTTGTTTATTTGACGTTGTTGTTGTTGTTGTTTATTTGACGTTGTTGTTGTTGTTTATTTGACGTTGTTAATGTTGTTGACATTGTTGTTGTTGTTTTTGTTGTTTATTTTTCGTAGTTGTTGTTGTTATTTTTGTTTTTGTTATTGTTGTTGTTGTTGTTGTTGTTTATTTGACGTTGTTGTTGTTGTTTATTTGACGTTGTTGTTGTTGTTGTTTATTTGACGTTGTTGTTGTTGTTGTTGTTTATTTGAAGTTGTTGTTGATGTTTTTTATTTGACGTTGTTGTTGTTTATTTGACATTGTTGTTGTTGTTGTTGACGTTGTTGTTGTTGTTGTTTATTTGATGTTGTAGTTGTTGTTGTTGTTTACTTGATGTTGTTTTAGTTGTTGTTGTTTATTTGACGTTGTTGTTGTTTTTTATTTGACGTTGTTGATGTTGACATTATTGTTGTTGTTGTTGTTTATTTGACGTTGTTGTTGTTGTTTATTTGACGTAGTTGTTGTTATTGACGTTGTTATTGTTGTTGTTTATTTGACGTTTTTGTTGTTGTTGATGTTGTTGTTGTTGTTGTTTTTCATTAGATGTTGTTGTTGTTATTGTTGTTGTTTATTTGACGTTGTTGTTGTTGTTGTTTATTTGACGTTGTTGTTGTTGTTGTTTATATGACGTTGTTGTTGTTGTTTATTTGACGTTGTTGTTGTTGTTATTTATTTGACGTTGTTGTTGTTGTTGTTGTTATTTTTTATTTGACGTTGTTGTTGTTGTTGTTGTTTATTTGACGTTGTTATTGTTGTTTATTTGACGTTGTTTTTGTTATTTGACGTTGTTGTTGTTGTATTTGTTGTTGTTGTTGTTGCTTATTTGACGTTGTTGTTATTGTTGCTATTTATTAGACGTTGTTGTTGTTGTTGTTGTTTATTTGACGTTGTTGTTGTTGTTGTTTATTTGACATTGTTGTTGTTGTTATTGTTGTTGCTTATTTGACGTTGTTGTTATTGTTGTTGTTTATTTGACGTTATTGTTGTTGTTAATCATTTGACGTTGTTGTTGTTGTTGTTTATTTGACGTTGTTGTTGTTGTTGTTTATTTGATGTTGTTGTTGTTGTTGTTGACATAGTTATTGTTGTTAATTTGACATTGTTGTTGTTGTTGACGTTGTTATTTATTTGACGTTGTTGTTGTTGTTGACGTTGTTGTTTATTTGACGTTGTTGTTGTTGTTTATTGGACGTTGTTGTTGTTGTTTATTTGACATTGTTGTTGTTGTTGACGATGTTGTTGTTGTTGTTGTTTATTTGACATTGTTGTTGTTGTTGTTATTTATTTGACGTTGTTGTTGTTGTTGTTTATTTGACGTTGTTGTTGTTGTTGTTTATTTGACGTTGTTGTTAGTGTTGTTTATTTGACGTTGTTGTTGTTATTGTTTATTTGACGTTGTTGTTGTTGTTTATTTGACTTTGATGTTGTTGTTGTTTATTTGACGTTGTTGTTGTTATTGTTTATTTGATGTTGTTTTTGTTATTTGACGTTGTTGTTGTTGTATTTGTTGTTGTTGTTGTTGTTGTTGTTGTTTATTTGACGTTGTTGTTATTGTTGCTATTTATTTGACGTTGTTGTTGTTGTTGTTGTTGTTTATTTGACGTTGTTGTTGTTGGCGTTGTTGTTGTTGTTGTTATTGCTTATTTGACATTGTTGTTGTTGTTTATTTGACGTTGTTGTTGTTGTTGTTGTTTATTTGACGTTGTTGTTGTTGTTGTTTATTTGATGTTGTTTTAGTTATTGTTGTTTATTTGACGTTGTTGTTGTTTTTTATTTGACGTTGTTGTTATTGACGTTGTTGTTGTTAATGTTGTTGTTTATTTGACGTTGTTATTGTTGTTTAATTGATGTTGTTTTTGTTATTTGACGTTGTTGTTGTTGTATTTGTTGTTGTTGTTGTTGTTTATTTGACGCTGTTGTTATTGTTGCTATTTATTTGACGTTGTTGTTGTTGTTTATTTGACGTTGTTGTTGTTGTTTATTTGACGTTGTTGTTATTGTTGTATTTGTTGTTGTTATTGCTGTTGCTTATTTGACGTTGTTTTTATTGTTGTTGTTTATTTGACGTTGTTGTTATTGTTGTTGTTATTTATTTGACGTTGTTATTGTTGTTTATTTGACATTGTTGTTGTTGTTGTTGTTTATTTGACGTTGTTGTTGTTGTTTTTGTTGTTTATTTGACGTTGTTGTTGTTATTTGTTTGACGTTGTTGTTGTTTTATATTTGACGTTGTTGTTGTTGACGTTGTTGTTGTTATTGTTGTTTATTTGACGTTGTTGTTGTTATTGTTTATTTGACGTTGTTAATGTTGTTGACATTAATGTTGTTGTTTTTGTTGTTTATTTGGCGTTGTTGTTGTTGTTAGTGATTGTTAGTGTTATTGTTTATTTGACGTTGTTGTTGTTGTTGTTTTTTTGACGTAGTTGTTGTTGTTGACGTTGTTGTTGTTGTTTATTTGACGTAGTTGTTGTTGTTGACGTTGTGTTGTTGTTGTTGTTTATTTGACATTGTTGTTGTTGTTATTGTTTATTTGACGTTGTTAATGTTGTTGACGTTGTTGTTGTTGTTTTTGTTGTTTATTTCACGTTGTTGTTGTTATTTGACGTTGTTGTTGTTGTATTTGTTGTTGTTGTTGTTGTTGTTGTTGTTTATTTGACGTTGTATTTGTTGTTGTTGTTGTTGTTTATTTGACGTTGTTGTTGATGACGTTATTGTTGTTGTTGTTTATTTGACGTTGTTGTTGTTGTTGTTGTTTATTTGACGTTGTTGTTGTTGTTGTTTATTTGACGTTGTTAATGTTGTTGACATTGTTGTTGTTGTTTTTGTTGTTTATTTTTCGTTGTTGTTGTTGTTATTTTTGTTGTTGTTATTGTTGTTGTTGTTGTTGTTTATTTGACGTTGTTGTTGTTGTTTATTTGACGTTGTTGTTGTTGTTGTTGTTTATTTGACGTTGTTGTTGTTGTTGTTTATTTGACGTTGTTTTTGTTATTTGACGTTGTTGTTGTTGTTGTTGTTGTATTTGTTGTTGTTGTTGTTGTTGTTGCTTATTTGACGTTGTTGTTATTGTTGCTATTTATTTGACGTTGTTGTTGTTGTTGTTGTTTATTTGACGTTGTTACTGTTGGCGTTGTTGTTGTTGTTGTTATTGCTTATTTGACAATGTTGTTGTTGTTTATTTGACGTTGTTGTTGTTGTTGTTGTTTATTTGACGTTGTTGTTCTTGTTGTTGTTTATTTGATGTTGTTTTAGTTATTGTTGTTTATTTGACGTTGTTGTTGTTTTTTATTTGACGTTGATGTTATTGACGTTGTTATTGTTGTTTATTTGATGTTGTTTTTGTTATTTGACGTTGTTGTTGTTGTATTTGTTGTTGTTGTTGTTGTTTATTTGACGTTGTTGTTATTGTTGCTATTTATTTGACGTTGTTGTTGTTGTTTATTTGACGTTGTTGTTGTTGTTTATTTGACGTTGTTGTTATTGTTGTATTTGTTGTTGTTATTGCTGTTGCTTATTTGACGTTGTTTTTATTGTTGTTGTTTATTTGACGTTGTTGTTATTGTTGTTGTTATTTATTTGACGTTGTTATTGTTGTTTATTTGACATTGTTGTTGTTGTTGTTGTTTATTTGACGTTGTTGTTGTTGTTTTTGTTGTTTATTTGATGTTGTTGTTGTTATTTGTTTGACGTTGTTGTTGTTTTATATTTGACGTTGTTGTTGTTGACGTTGTTGTTGTTATTGTTGTTTATTTGACGTTGTTGTTGTTATTGTTTATTTGACGTTGTTAATGTTGTTGACATTAATGTTGTTGTTTTTGTTGTTTATTTGGCGTTGTTGTTGTTGTTAGTGATTGTTAGTGTTATTGTTTATTTGACGTTGTTGTTGTTGTTTTTTTGACGTAGTTGTTGTTGTTGACGTTGTTGTTGTTGTTTATTTGACGTAGTTGTTGTTGTTGACGTTGTGTTGTTGTTGTTGTTTATTTGACATTGTTGTTGTTGTTATTGTTTATTTGACGTTGTTAATGTTGTTGACGTTGTTGTTGTTGTTTTTGTTGTTTATTTCACGTTGTTGTTGTTATTTGACGTTGTTGTTGTTGTATTTGTTGTTGTTGTTGTTGTTGTTTATTTGACGTTGTATTTGTTGTTGTTGTTGTTGTTTATTTGACGTTGTTGTTGATGACGTTATTGTTGTTGTTGTTTATTTGACGTTGTTGTTGTTGTTTATTTGACGTTGTTGTTGTTGTTTATTTGACGTTGTTGTTGTTGTTTATTTGACGTTGTTAATGTTGTTGACATTGTTGTTGTTGTTTTTGTTGTTTATTTTTCGTTGTTGTTGTTGTTATTTTTGTTGTTGTTATTGTTGTTGTTGTTGTTGTTTATTTGACGTTGTTGTTGTTGTTTATTTGACGTTGTTGTTGTTGTTGTTTATTTGACGTTGTTGTTGTTGTTGTTTATTTGAAGTTGTTGTTGATGTTTTTTATTTGACGTTGTTGTTGTTGTTTATTTGACATTGTTGTTGTTGTTGACGTTGTTGTTGTTGTTGTTTATTTGATGTTGTAGTTGTTGTTGTTGTTTACTTGATGTTGTTTTAGTTGTTGTTGTTAATTTGACGTTGTTGTTGTTTTTTATTTGACGTTGTTGATGTTGACATTATTGTTGTTGTTGTTGTTTATTTGACGTTGTTGTTGTTGTTTATTTGACGTAGTTGTTGTTATTGACGTTGTTGTTGTTGTTGTTTATTTGACGTTTTTGTTGTTGTTGATGTTGTTGTTGTTGTTGTTTTTCATTTGATGTTGTTGTTGTTATTGTTGTTGTTTATTTGACGTTGTTGTTGTTGTTATTTATTTGACGTTGTTGTTGTTGTTGTTTATATGACGTTGTTGTTGTTGTTTATTTGACGTTGTTGTTGTTGTTATTTATTTGACGTTGTTGTTGTTGTTGTTGTTATTTTTTATTTGACGTTGTTGTTGTTGTTGTTATTGTTTATTTGACGTTGTTATTGTTGTTTATTTGACGTTGTTTTTGTTATTTGACGTTGTTGTTGTTGTATTTGTTGTTGTTGTTGTTGCTTATTTGACGTTGTTGTTATTGTTGCTATTTATTTGACGTTGTTGTTGTTGTTGTTTATTTGACGTTGTTGTTGTTGTTGTTGTTTATATGACGTTGTTGTTGTTGTTTATTTGACATTGTTGTTGTTGTTGTTGTTGTATTTGTTGTTGTTGTTATTGTTGTTGCTTATTTGACGTTGTTGTTATTGTTGTTGTTTATTTGACGTTATTGTTGTTGTTAATCATTTGACATTGTTGTTGTTGTTTATTTGACGTTGTTGTTGTTGTTGTTGTTTATTTGATGTTGTTGTTGTTGTTGTTGACATAGTTGTTGTTTTTAATTTGACATTGTTGTTGTTGTTGACGTTGTTGTTTATTTGACGTTGTTGTTGTTGTTGACGTTGTTGTTTATTTGACGTTGTTGTTGTTGTTTATTGGACGTTGTTGTTGTTGTTTATTTGACATTGTTGTTGTTGTTGACGATGTTGTTGTTGTTGTTGTTTATTTGACATTGTTGTTGTTGTTGTTATTTATTTGACGTTGTTGTTGTTGTTGTTGTTGTTTATTTGACGTTGTTGTTGTTGTTGTTTATTTGACGTTGTTGTTAGTGTTGTTTATTTGACGTTGTTGTTGTTATTGTTTATTTAACGTTGTTGTTGTTGTTTATTTGACGTTGTTGTTGTTGTTGTTTATTTGACGTTGTTGTTGTTGTTGTTGTTGTTTATTTGACGTTTTTGTTGTTGTTGTTGTTGTTTATTTGACGTTATTGTTGTTGTTGTTGTTGTTGTTTATTTGACGTTGTTGTTGTTGTTGACGTTGTTTTTATTGTTGTTGTTTATTTGACGTTGTTGTTGTTGTTTATTTGACGTTGTTGTTGATGTTGTTTAATTGACGTTGTTGTTGTTGATGTTGTTTATTTGACATTTTTGTTGTTGATGTTGTTGTTGTTGTTGTTTTTCATTTGACGTTGTTGTTGTTGTTGTTTATTTGACGTTGTTGTTGTTATTTTTTATTTGACGTTTTTGTTGTTGTTGTTTATTTGACGTTGTTATTGTTGTTTATTTGACGTTGTTTTTATTATTTGACGTTGTTGTTATTGTTGCTATTTATTTGATGTTGTTGTTGTTGTTTATTTGACGTTGTTGTTGTTGTTTATTTGACGTTGTTGTTGTTGTTGTTTATTTGACATTGTTGTTGTTGTTGTTGTATTTGTTGTTGTTGTTATTGTTGTTGCTTATTTGACGTTGTTGTTATTGTTGTTGTTTATTTGACGTTATTGTTGTTGTTAATCATTTGACGTTGTTGTTGTTGTTGTTTTTTATTTGACGTTGTTGTTGTTGTTGTTTATTTAATGTTGTTGTTGTTGTTGTTGACATAGTTGTTGTTGTTAATTTGACGTTGTTGTTGTTGTTGATGTTGTTGTTTATTTGACGTTGTTGTTGTTGTTTATTGGACGTTGTTGTTGTTGTTGTTTATTTGACATTGTTGTGTTTGTTGACGGTGTTGTTGTTGTTGTTTATTTGACATTGTTGTTGTTGTTGTTATTTATTTGACGTTGTTGTTGTTATTTATTTGACGTTGTTGTTGTTGTTGTTTATTTGACGTTGTTGTTGTTGTTGTTTATTTGACGTTGTTGTTGTTGGCGTTGTTGTTGTTGTTATTGCTTATTTGACATTGTTGTTGTTGTTTATTTGACGTTGTTGTTGTTGGTTTTTATTTGACGTTGTTGTTGTTGTTTATTTGACGTTGTTGTTGTTGTTGTTTATTTGACGTTGTTGTTGTTGTATTTGTTGTTGTTGTTGTTGTTATTGTTGTTGCTTATTTGACCTTGTTGTTATTGTTGTTATTGTTGTTGCTTATTTGACCTTGTTGTTATTGTTGTTATTGTTGTTGTTTATTTGACGTTGTTGTTGTTGTTATTCATTTGACGTTGTTGTTGTTGTTGTTTATTTGACGTTGTTGTTGTTGTTGTTGTTGTTGTTGACATAGTTGTTGTTGTTAATTTGATGTTGTTGTTGTTGTTGTTGTTGACGTTGTTGTTTATTTGACGTTGTTGTTGTTGTTGTTGTTGTTTATTTGACGTTGTTGTTGTTGTTGTTTATTTGACGTTGTTGTTGTTGTTGTTTATTGGACGTTGTTGTTGTTGTTATTTATTTGACGTGGTTGTTGTTGTTATTTTTTATTTGACGTTGTTGTTGTTGTTGTTGTTTATTTGACGTTGTTATTATTGTTTATTTGACGTCGTTTTTGTTATTTGACGTTGTTATTGTTGTTTATTTGACGTTGTTTTTATTATTTGACGTTGCTGTTGTTGTTGTTGTTTATTTGACGTTGTTGTTGTTGTTTATTTGACGTTGTTGTTGTTGTTGTTTATTTGACATTGTTGTTGTATTTGTTGTTGTTGTTATTGTTGTTGCTTATTTGACGTTGTTGTTATTGTTGTTGTTTATTTGACGTTATTGTTATTGTTAATCATTTGACGCTGTTGTTGTTGTTGTTGTTTATTTGACGTTGTTGTTGTTGTTGTTTATTTGATGTTGTTGTTGTTGTTGACATAGTTATTGTTGTTAATTTGACGTTGTTGTTGTTGTTGATGTTGTTGTTTATTTGACGTTGTTGTTGTTGTTTATTGGACGTTGTTGTTGTTGTTTATTTGACATTGTTGTGTTTGTTGACAGTGTTGTTGTTGTTGTTATTTATTTGACGTTGTTGTTGTTGTTGTTGTTATTTATTTGACGTTGTTGTTGTTGTTTATTTGACGTTGTTGTTGTTGTTGTTTATTTGACGTTGTTGTTGTTGTTGTTTATTTGACGTTGTTGTTGTTGGCGTTGTTGTTGTTGTTATTGCTTATTTGACATTGTTGTTGTTGTTGTTGTTGTTGTTGTTGACGGTGTTGTTGTTGTTGTTGTTTATTTGACATTGTTGTTGTTGTTGTTATTTATTTGACGTTGTTGTTATTGTTGTTGTTTATTTGACGTTGTTGTTGTTATTGTTTATTTGACGTTGTTGTTGTTATTCATTTGACGTTGTTGTTGTTGTTGTTTATTTGACGTTGTTGTTGTTTATTTGATGTTGTTGTTGTTGTCGACATAGTTGTTGTTGTTCATTTGATGTTGTTGTTGTTGTTGTTGACGTTGTTGTTTATTTGACGTTGTTGTTGTTGTTGTTTATTTGACGTTGTTGTTGTTGTTGTTGTTTATTTGACGTTGTTGTTGTTGTTGTTGTTGTTGTTTATTGGACGTTGTTGTTGTTGTTATTTATTTGACGTTGTTGTTGTTGTTGTTGTTATTTTTTATTTGACGTTGTTGTTGTTGTTGTTTATTTGACGTTGTTTTTGTTATTTGACGTTGTTGTTGTTGTATTTGTTGTTGTTGTTGTTGTTGTTGTTGCTTATTTGACGTTGTTGTTATTGTTGCTATTTATTTGACGTTGTTGTTGTTGTTGTTGTTTATTTGACGTTGTTGTTGTTGGCGTTGTTGTTGTTGTTGTTATTGCTTATTTGACATTGTTGTTGTTGTTTATTTGACGTTGTTGTTGTTGTTGTTGTTTATTTGACGTTGTTGTTGTTGTTGTTTATTTGATGTTGTTTTAGTTATTGTTGTTTATTTGACGTTGTTGTTGTTTTTTATTTGACGTTGTTGTTATTGACGTTGTTGTTGTTGTTGTTGTTGTTGTTTATTTGACATTGTTATTGTTGTTTATTTGATGTTGTTTTTGTTATTTGACGTTGTTGTTGTTGTATTTGTTGTTGTTGTTGTTGTTTATTTGACGTTGTTGTTATTGTTGCTATTTATTTGACGTTGTTGTTGTTGTTTATTTGACGTTGTTGTTGTTGTTTATTTGACGTTGTTGTTATTGTTGTATTTGTTGTTGTTATTGTTGTTGCTTATTTGACGTTGTTTTTATTGTTGTTGTTTATTTGACGTTGTTGTTATTGTTGTTGTTATTTATTTGACGTTGTTATTGTTGTTTATTTGACATTGTTGTTGTTGTTGTTGTTTATTTGACGTTGTTGTTGTTGTTGTTTTTGTTGTTTATTTGACGTTGTTGTTGTTATTTGTTTGACGTTGTTGTTGTTTTATATTTGACGTTGTTGTTGTTGACGTTGTTGTTGTTATTGTTGTTTATTTGACGTTGTTGTTGTTATTGTTTATTTGACGTTGTTAATGTTGTTGACATTAATGTTGTTGTTTTTGTTGTTTATTTGGCGTTGTTGTTGTTGTTAGTGATTGTTAGTGTTATTGTTTATTTGACGTTGTTGTTGTTGTTTTTTTGACGTAGTTGTTGTTGTTGTTGTTGTTGTTTATTTGACGTTGTTGTTGTTGTTGTTGTTTATTTGACGTTGTTAATGTTGTTGACGTTGTTGTTGTTGTTTTTGTTGTTTATTTCACGTTGTTGTTGTTATTTGACGTTGATGTTGTTGTATTTGTTGTTGTTGTTGTTGTTTATTTGACGTTGTATTTGTTGTTGTTGTTGTTGTTTATTTGACGTTGTTGTTGTTATTTATTTGACGTTATTGTTGTTGTTTATTTGACGTTGTTATTGTTGTTATTGTTGTTTATTTGACGTTGTTGTTGTTGATGACGTTATTGTTGTTGTTGTTTATTTGACGTTGTTGTTGTTGTTGTGGTTTATTTGACGTTGTTAATGTTGTTGACATTGTTGTTGTTGTTTTTGTTGTTTATTTGACGTTGTTGTTGTTGTTGTTATTTTTGTTGTTGTTATTGTTGTTGTTGTTGTTTATTTGACTTTGTTGTTGTTATTTTTGTTGTTGTTGTTGTTGTTTATTTGACGTTGTTGTTGTTGTTGTTTATTTGACGTTGTTGTTGTTGTTGTTTATTTGACGTTGTTGTTGATGTTGTTTTATTTGACGTTGTTGTTGTTGTTGTTTATTTGACATTGTTGTTGTTGTTGTTGACGTTGTTGTTGTTGTTGTTTATTTGACGTTGTTGTTGTTGTTTATTTGATGTTGTTTTAGTTGTTGTTGTTTATTTGACGTTGTTGTTGTTGTTATTCATTTGACGTTGTTGGTGTTGTTGTTTATTTGACGTTGTTGTTGTTTATTTGACGTTGTTGTTAGTGTTGTTTATTTGACGTTGTTGTTGTTATTGTTTATTTGACGTTGTTGTTGTTGTTGTTTATTTCACGTTGTTGTTGTTGTTGTTTATTTGACGTTGTTGTTGTTGTTGTTGTTGTTGTTGTTTATTTGACGTTTTTGTTGTTGTTGTTGTTGTTTATTTGACGTTATTGTTGTTGTTGTTTATTTGACGTTGTTGTTGTTGTTGACGTTGTTTTTATTGTTGTTGTTTATTTGACGTTGTTGTTGTTGTTTATTTGACGTTATTGTTGATGTTGTTTAATTGACGTTGTTGTTGTTGATGTTGTTTATTTGACATTTTTGTTGTTGATGTTGTTGTTGTTGTTGTTTTTCATTTGACGTTGTTGTTGTTGTTGTTTATTTGACGTTGTTGTTGTTGTTGTTGTTATTTTTTATTTGACGTTTTTGTTGTTGTTGTTTATTTGACGTTGTTATTGTTGTTTATTTGACGTTGTTTTTATTATTTGACGTTGTTGTTATTGTTGCTATTTATTTGATGTTGTTGTTGTTGTTTATTTGACGTTGTTGTTGTTGTTTATTTGACGTTGTTGTTGTTGTTGTTTATTTGACATTGTTGTTGTTGTTGTTGTTGTATTTGTTGTTGTTGTTATTGTTGTTGCTTATTTGACGTTGTTGTTATTGTTGTTGTTTATTTGACGTTATTGTTGTTGTTAATCATTTGACGTTGTTGTTGTTGTTGTTTTTTATTTGACGTTGTTGTTGTTGTTGTTTATTTAATGTTGTTGTTGTTGTTGTTGACATAGTTGTTGTTGTTAATTTGACGTTGTTGTTGTTGTTGATGTTGTTGTTTATTTGACGTTGTTGTTGTTGTTCATTGGACGTTGTTGTTGTTGTTGTTTATTTGACATTGTTGTGTTTGTTGACGGTGTTGTTGTTGTTGTTGTTTATTTGACATTGTTGTTGTTGTTGTTATTTATTTGACGTTGTTGTTGTTATTTATTTGACGTTGTTGTTGTTGTTGTTTATTTGACGTTGTTGTTGTTGTTGTTTATTTGACGTTGTTGTTGTTGGCGTTGTTGTTGTTGTTATTGCTTATTTGACATTGTTGTTGATGACGTTATTGTTGTTGTTGTTTATTTGACGTTGTTGTTGTTGTTTATTTGACGTTGTTGTTGTTGTTTATTTGACGTTGTTGTTGTTGTTTATTTGACGTTGTTAATGTTGTTGACATTGTTGTTGTTGTTTTTGTTGTTTATTTTTCGTTGTTGTTGTTGTTATTTTTGTTGTTGTTATTGTTGTTGTTGTTGTTGTTGTTTATTTGACGTTGTTGTTGTTGTTTATTTGACGTTGTTGTTGTTGTTGTTTATTTGACGTTGTTGTTGTTGTTGTTTATTTGAAGTTGTTGTTGATGTTTTTTATTTGACGTTGTTGTTGTTGTTTATTTGACATTGTTGTTGTTGTTGACGTTGTTGTTGTTGTTGTTTATTTGATGTTGTAGTTGTTGTTGTTGTTTACTTGATGTTGTTTTAGTTGTTGTTGTTAATTTGACGTTGTTGTTGTTTTTTATTTGACGTTGTTGATGTTGACATTATTGTTGTTGTTGTTGTTTATTTGACGTTGTTGTTGTTGTTTATTTGACGTAGTTGTTGTTATTGACGTTGTTGTTGTTGTTGTTTATTTGACGTTTTTGTTGTTGTTGATGTTGTTGTTGTTGTTGTTTTTCATTTGATGTTGTTGTTGTTATTGTTGTTGTTTATTTGACGTTGTTGTTGTTGTTGTTTATTTGACGTTGTTGTTGTTGTTGTTTATATGACGTTGTTGTTGTTGTTTATTTGACGTTGTTGTTGTTGTTATTTATTTGACGTTGTTGTTGTTGTTGTTGTTGTTATTTTTTATTTGACGTTGTTGTTGTTGTTGTTGTTGTTTATTTGACGTTGTTATTGTTGTTTATTTGACGTTGTTTTTGTTATTTGACGTTGTTGTTGTTGTATTTGTTGTTGTTGTTGTTGCTTATTTGACGTTGTTGTTATTGTTGCTATTTATTTGACGTTGTTGTTGTTGTTGTTTATTTGACGTTGTTGTTGTTGTTGTTTATATGACGTTGTTGTTGTTGTTTATTTGACATTGTTGTTGTTGTTGTTGTATTTGTTGTTGTTGTTATTGTTGTTGCTTATTTGACGTTGTTGTTATTGTTGTTGTTTATTTGACGTTATTGTTGTTGTTAATCATTTGACGTTGTTGTTGTTGTTTATTTGACGTTGTTGTTGTTGTTGTTGTTTATTTGATGTTGTTGTTGTTGTTGACATAGTTGTTGTTTTTAATTTGACATTGTTGTTGTTGTTGACGTTGTTGTTTATTTGACGTTGTTGTTGTTGTTGACGTTGTTGTTTATTTGACGTTGTTGTTGTTGTTTATTGGACGTTGTTGTTGTTGTTTATTTGACATTGTTGTTGTTGTTGACGATGTTGTTGTTGTTGTTGTTTATTTGACATTGTTGTTGTTGTTGTTATTTATTTGACGTTGTTGTTGTTGTTGTTGTTGTTTATTTGACGTTGTTGTTGTTGTTGTTTATTTGACGTTGTTGTTAGTGTTGTTTATTTGACGTTGTTGTTGTTATTGTTTATTTGACGTTGTTGTTGTTGTTTATTTGACGTTGTTGTTGTTGTTGTTTATTTGACGTTGTTGTTGTTGTTGTTGTTGTTTATTTGACGTTTTTGTTGTTGTTGTTGTTGTTGTTGTTTATTTGACGTTATTGTTGTTGTTGTTGTTGTTGTTTATTTGACGTTGTTGTTGTTGTTGACGTTGTTTTTATTGTTGTTGTTTATTTGACGTTGTTGTTGTTGTTTATTTGACGTTGTTGTTGATGTTGTTTAATTGACGTTGTTGTTGTTGATGTTGTTTATTTGACATTTTTGTTGTTGATGTTGTTGTTGTTGTTGTTTTTCATTTGACGTTGTTGTTGTTGTTGTTTATTTGACGTTGTTGTTGTTGTTGTTGTTATTTTTTATTTGACGTTTTTGTTGTTGTTGTTTATTTGACGTTGTTATTGTTGTTTATTTGACGTTGTTTTTATTATTTGACGTTGTTGTTATTGTTGCTATTTATTTGATGTTGTTGTTGTTGTTTATTTGACGTTGTTGTTGTTGTTTATTTGACGTTGTTGTTGTTGTTGTTTATTTGACATTGTTGTTGTTGTTGTTGTATTTGTTGTTGTTGTTATTGTTGTTGCTTATTTGACGTTGTTGTTATTGTTGTTGTTTATTTGACGTTATTGTTGTTGTTAATCATTTGACGTTGTTGTTGTTGTTGTTTTTTATTTGACGTTGTTGTTGTTGTTGTTTATTTAATGTTGTTGTTGTTGTTGTTGACATAGTTGTTGTTGTTAATTTGACGTTGTTGTTGTTGTTGATGTTGTTGTTTATTTGACGTTGTTGTTGTTGTTTATTGGACGTTGTTGTTGTTGTTGTTTATTTGACATTGTTGTGTTTGTTGACGGTGTTGTTGTTGTTGTTTATTTGACATTGTTGTTGTTGTTGTTATTTATTTGACGTTGTTGTTGTTATTTATTTGACGTTGTTGTTGTTGTTGTTTATTTAACGTTGTTGTTGTTGTTGTTTATTTGACGTTGTTGTTGTTGGCGTTGTTGTTGTTATTGCTTATTTGACATTGTTGTTGTTGTTTATTTGACGTTGTTGTTGTTGGTTTTTATTTGACGTTGTTGTTGTTGTTTATTTGACGTTGTTGTTGTTGTTGTTTATTTGACGTTGTTGTTGTTGTATTTGTTGTTGTTGTTGTTATTGTTGTTGCTTATTTGACCTTGTTGTTATTGTTGTTGTTTATTTGACGTTGTTGTTGTTGTTATTCATTTGACGTTGTTGTTGTTGTTGTTTATTTGACGTTGTTGTTGTTGTTGTTGTTGTTGACATAGTTGTTGTTGTTAATTTGATGTTGTTGTTGTTGTTGTTGACGTTGTTGTTTATTTGACGTTGTTGTTGTTGTTGTTGTTTATTTGACGTTGTTGTTGTTGTTGTTTATTTGACGTTGTTGTTGTTGTTGTTTATTGGACGTTGTTGTTGTTGTTATTTATTTGACGTGGTTGTTGTTGTTATTTTTTATTTGACGTTGTTGTTGTTGTTGTTGTTTATTTGACGTTGTTATTATTGTTTATTTGACGTCGTTTTTGTTATTTGACGTTGTTATTGTTGTTTATTTGACGTTGTTTTTATTATTTGACGTTGTTGTTGTTGTTGTTTATTTGACGTTGTTGTTGTTGTTTATTTGACGTTGTTGTTGTTGTTGTTTATTTGACATTGTTGTTGTTGTTGTTGTATTTGTTGTTGTTGTTATTGTTGTTGCTTATTTGACGTTGTTGTTATTGTTGTTGTTTATTTGACGTTATTGTTGTTGTTAATCATTTGACGCTGTTGTTGTTGTTGTTTATTTGACGTTGTTGTTGTTGTTGTTTATTTGATGTTGTTGTTGTTGTTGACATAGTTGTTGTTGTTAATTTGACGTTGTTGTTGTTGTTGATGTTGTTGTTTATTTGACGTTGTTGTTGTTGTTTATTGGACGTTGTTGTTGTTGTTTATTTGACATTGTTGTGTTTGTTGACAGTGTTGTTGTTGTTGTTATTTATTTGACGTTGTTGTTGTTGTTGTTGTTATTTATTTGACGTTGTTGTTGTTGTTTATTTGACGTTGTTGTTGTTGTTGTTTATTTGACGTTGTTGTTGTTGTTGTTTATTTGACGTTGTTGTTGTTGGCGTTGTTGTTGTTGTTATTGCTTATTTGACATTGTTGTTGTTGTTGTTGTTGTTGTTGACGGTGTTGTTGTTGTTGTTGTTTATTTGACATTGTTGTTGTTGTTGTTATTTATTTGACGTTGTTGTTATTGTTGTTGTTTATTTGACGTTGTTGTTGTTATTGTTTATTTGACGTTGTTATTGTTATTCATTTGACGTTGTTGTTGTTGTTGTTTATTTGACGTTGTTGTTGTTTATTTGATGTTGTTGTTGTTGTCGACATAGTTGTTGTTGTTCATTTGATGTTGTTGTTGTTGTTGTTGACGTTGTTGTTTATTTGACGTTGTTGTTGTTGTTGTTGTTTATTTGACGTTGTTGTTGTTGTTGTTGTTGTTTATTTGACGTTGTTGTTGTTGTTGTTGTTGTTTATTGGACGTTGTTGTTGTTGTTATTTATTTGACGTTGTTGTTGTTGTTGTTGTTATTTTTTATTTGATGTTGTTGTTGTTGTTGTTTATTTGACGTTGTTTTTGTTATTTGACGTTGTTGTTGTTGTATTTGTTGTTGTTGTTGTTGTTGTTGCTTATTTGACGTTGTTGTTATTGTTGCTATTTATTTGACGTTGTTGTTGTTGTTTATTTGACGTTGTTGTTGTTGTTTATTTGACGTTGTTGTTGTTGGCGTTGTTGTTGTTGTTATTGCTGTTGCTTATTTGACGTTGTTTTTATTGTTGTTGTTTATTTGACGTTGTTGTTATTGTTGTTGTTATTTATTTGACGTTGTTATTGTTGTTTATTTGACATTGTTGTTGTTGTTGTTGTTTATTTGACGTTGTTGTTGTTGTTTTTGTTGTTTATTTGATGTTGTTGTTGTTATTTTTTTGACGTTGTTGTTGTTTTATATTTGACGTTGTTGTTGTTGACGTTGTTGTTGTTATTGTTGTTTATTTGACGTTGTTGTTGTTATTGTTTATTTGACGTTGTTAATGTTGTTGACATTAATGTTGTTGTTTTTGTTGTTTATTTGGCGTTGTTGTTGTTGTTAGTGATTGTTAGTGTTATTGTTTATTTGACGTTGTTGTTGTTGTTTATTTGACGTTGTTGTTGTTGTTGTTTATTTGACGTTGTTGTTGTTGTTGTTGTTGTTTATTTGACGTTTTTGTTGTTGTTGTTGTTGTTGTTGTTTATTTGACGTTATTGTTGTTGTTGTTGTTGTTGTTTATTTGACGTTGTTGTTGTTGTTGACGTTGTTTTTATTGTTGTTGTTTATTTGACGTTGTTGTTGTTGTTTATTTGACGTTGTTGTTGATGTTGTTTAATTGACGTTGTTGTTGTTGATGTTGTTTATTTGACATTTTTGTTGTTGATGTTGTTGTTGTTGTTGTTTTTCATTTGACGTTGTTGTTGTTGTTGTTTATTTGACGTTGTTGTTGTTGTTGTTGTTATTTTTTATTTGACGTTTTTGTTGTTGTTGTTTATTTGACGTTGTTATTGTTGTTTATTTGACGTTGTTTTTATTATTTGACGTTGTTGTTATTGTTGCTATTTATTTGATGTTGTTGTTGTTGTTTATTTGACGTTGTTGTTGTTGTTTATTTGACGTTGTTGTTGTTGTTGTTTATTTGACATTGTTGTTGTTGTTGTTGTATTTGTTGTTGTTGTTATTGTTGTTGCTTATTTGACGTTGTTGTTATTGTTGTTGTTTATTTGACGTTATTGTTGTTGTTAATCATTTGACGTTGTTGTTGTTGTTGTTTTTTATTTGACGTTGTTGTTGTTGTTGTTTATTTAATGTTGTTGTTGTTGTTGTTGACATAGTTGTTGTTGTTAATTTGACGTTGTTGTTGTTGTTGATGTTGTTGTTTATTTGACGTTGTTGTTGTTGTTTATTGGACGTTGTTGTTGTTGTTGTTTATTTGACATTGTTGTGTTTGTTGACGGTGTTGTTGTTGTTGTTTATTTGACATTGTTGTTGTTGTTGTTATTTATTTGACGTTGTTGTTGTTATTTATTTGACGTTGTTGTTGTTGTTGTTTATTTGACGTTGTTGTTGTTGTTGTTTATTTGACGTTGTTGTTGTTGGCGTTGTTGTTGTTATTGCTTATTTGACATTGTTGTTGTTGTTTATTTGACGTTGTTGTTGTTGGTTTTTATTTGACGTTGTTGTTGTTGTTTATTTGACGTTGTTGTTGTTGTTGTTTATTTGACGTTGTTGTTGTTGTATTTGTTGTTGTTGTTGTTATTGTTGTTGCTTATTTGACCTTGTTGTTATTGTTGTTGTTTATTTGACGTTGTTGTTGTTGTTATTCATTTGACGTTGTTGTTGTTGTTGTTTATTTGACGTTGTTGTTGTTGTTGTTGTTGTTGACATAGTTGTTGTTGTTAATTTGATGTTGTTGTTGTTGTTGTTGACGTTGTTGTTTATTTGACGTTGTTGTTGTTGTTGTTGTTTATTTGACGTTGTTGTTGTTGTTGTTTATTTGACGTTGTTGTTGTTGTTGTTTATTGGACGTTGTTGTTGTTGTTATTTATTTGACGTGGTTGTTGTTGTTATTTTTTATTTGACGTTGTTGTTGTTGTTGTTGTTTATTTGACGTTGTTATTATTGTTTATTTGACGTCGTTTTTGTTATTTGACGTTGTTATTGTTGTTTATTTGACGTTGTTTTTATTATTTGACGTTGTTGTTGTTGTTGTTGTTTATTTGACGTTGTTGTTGTTGTTTATTTGACGTTGTTGTTGTTGTTGTTTATTTGACATTGTTGTTGTTGTTGTTGTATTTGTTGTTGTTGTTATTGTTGTTGCTTATTTGACGTTGTTGTTATTGTTGTTGTTTATTTGACGTTATTGTTGTTGTTAATCATTTGACGCTGTTGTTGTTGTTGTTTATTTGACGTTGTTGTTGTTGTTGTTTATTTGATGTTGTTGTTGTTGTTGACATAGTTGTTGTTGTTAATTTGACGTTGTTGTTGTTGTTGATGTTGTTGTTTATTTGACGTTGTTGTTGTTGTTTATTGGACGTTGTTGTTGTTGTTTATTTGACATTGTTGTGTTTGTTGACAGTGTTGTTGTTGTTGTTATTTATTTGACGTTGTTGTTGTTGTTGTTGTTATTTATTTGACGTTGTTGTTGTTGTTTATTTGACGTTGTTGTTGTTGTTGTTGTTGTTTATTTGACGTTGTTGTTGTTGTTGTTTATTTGACGTTGTTGTTGTTGGCGTTGTTGTTGTTGTTATTGCTTATTTGACATTGTTGTTGTTGTTGTTGTTGTTGTTGTTGACGGTGTTGTTGTTGTTGTTGTTTATTTGACATTGTTGTTGTTGTTGTTATTTATTTGACGTTGTTGTTATTGTTGTTGTTTATTTGACGTTGTTGTTGTTATTGTTTATTTGACGTTGTTATTGTTATTCATTTGACGTTGTTGTTGTTGTTGTTTATTTGACGTTGTTGTTGTTTATTTGATGTTGTTGTTGTTGTCGACATAGTTGTTGTTGTTCATTTGATGTTGTTGTTGTTGTTGTTGACGTTGTTGTTTATTTGACGTTGTTGTTGTTGTTGTTGTTTATTTGACGTTGTTGTTGTTGTTGTTGTTGTTTATTTGACGTTGTTGTTGTTGTTGTTGTTGTTTATTGGACGTTGTTGTTGTTGTTATTTATTTGACGTTGTTGTTGTTGTTGTTGTTATTTTTTATTTGATGTTGTTGTTGTTGTTGTTTATTTGACGTTGTTTTTGTTATTTGACGTTGTTGTTGTTGTATTTGTTGTTGTTGTTGTTGTTGTTGCTTATTTGACGTTGTTGTTATTGTTGCTATTTATTTGACGTTGTTGTTGTTGTTTATTTGACGTTGTTGTTGTTGTTTATTTGACGTTGTTGTTGTTGGCGTTGTTGTTGTTGTTATTGCTGTTGCTTATTTGACGTTGTTTTTATTGTTGTTGTTTATTTGACGTTGTTGTTATTGTTGTTGTTATTTATTTGACGTTGTTATTGTTGTTTATTTGACATTGTTGTTGTTGTTGTTGTTTATTTGACGTTGTTGTTGTTGTTTTTGTTGTTTATTTGATGTTGTTGTTGTTATTTGTTTGACGTTGTTGTTGTTTTATATTTGACGTTGTTGTTGTTGACGTTGTTGTTGTTATTGTTGTTTATTTGACGTTGTTGTTGTTATTGTTTATTTGACGTTGTTAATGTTGTTGACATTAATGTTGTTGTTTTTGTTGTTTATTTGGCGTTGTTGTTGTTGTTAGTGATTGTTAGTGTTATTGTTTATTTGACGTTGTTGTTGTTGTTTTTTTGACGTTGTTGTTGTTGTTGTTTATTTGACGTTGTTGTTGTTGTTGTTGTTTATTTGACGTTTTTGTTGTTGTTGTTGTTGTTGTTGTTTATTTGACGTTATTGTTGTTGTTGTTGTTGTTGTTTATTTGACGTTGTTGTTGTTGTTGACGTTGTTTTTATTGTTGTTGTTTATTTGACGTTGTTGTTGTTGTTTATTTGACGTTGTTGTTGATGTTGTTTAATTGACGTTGTTGTTGTTGATGTTGTTTATTTGACATTTTTGTTGTTGATGTTGTTGTTGTTGTTGTTTTTCATTTGACGTTGTTGTTGTTGTTGTTTATTTGACGTTGTTGTTGTTGTTGTTGTTATTTTTTATTTGACGTTTTTGTTGTTGTTGTTTATTTGACGTTGTTATTGTTGTTTATTTGACGTTGTTTTTATTATTTGACGTTGTTGTTATTGTTGCTATTTATTTGATGTTGTTGTTGTTGTTTATTTGACGTTGTTGTTGTTGTTTATTTGACGTTGTTGTTGTTGTTGTTTATTTGACATTGTTGTTGTTGTTGTTGTATTTGTTGTTGTTGTTATTGTTGTTGCTTATTTGACGTTGTTGTTATTGTTGTTGTTTATTTGACGTTATTGTTGTTGTTAATCATTTGACGTTGTTGTTGTTGTTGTTTTTTATTTGACGTTGTTGTTGTTGTTGTTTATTTAATGTTGTTGTTGTTGTTGTTGACATAGTTGTTGTTGTTAATTTGACGTTGTTGTTGTTGTTGATGTTGTTGTTTATTTGACGTTGTTGTTGTTGTTTATTGGACGTTGTTGTTGTTGTTGTTTATTTGACATTGTTGTGTTTGTTGACGGTGTTGTTGTTGTTGTTTATTTGACATTGTTGTTGTTGTTGTTATTTATTTGACGTTGTTGTTGTTATTTATTTGACGTTGTTGTTGTTGTTGTTTATTTGACGTTGTTGTTGTTGTTGTTTATTTGACGTTGTTGTTGTTGGCGTTGTTGTTGTTGTTATTGCTTATTTGACATTGTTGTTGTTGTTTATTTGACGTTGTTGTTGTTGGTTTTTATTTGACGTTGTTGTTGTTGTTTATTTGACGTTGTTGTTGTTGTTGTTTATTTGACGTTGTTGTTGTTGTATTTGTTGTTGTTGTTGTTATTGTTGTTGCTTATTTGACCTTGTTGTTATTGTTGTTGTTTATTTGACGTTGTTGTTGTTGTTATTCATTTGACGTTGTTGTTGTTGTTGTTTATTTGACGTTGTTGTTGTTGTTGTTGTTGTTGACATAGTTGTTGTTGTTAATTTGATGTTGTTGTTGTTGTTGTTGACGTTGTTGTTTATTTGACGTTGTTGTTGTTGTTGTTGTTTATTTGACGTTGTTGTTGTTGTTGTTTATTTGACGTTGTTGTTGTTGTTGTTTATTGGACGTTGTTGTTGTTGTTATTTATTTGACGTGGTTGTTGTTGTTATTTTTTATTTGACGTTGTTGTTGTTGTTGTTGTTTATTTGACGTTGTTATTATTGTTTATTTGACGTCGTTTTTGTTATTTGACGTTGTTATTGTTGTTTATTTGACGTTGTTTTTATTATTTGACGTTGTTGTTGTTGTTGTTGTTTATTTGACGTTGTTGTTGTTGTTTATTTGACGTTGTTGTTGTTGTTGTTTATTTGACATTGTTGTTGTTGTTGTTGTTGTATTTGTTGTTGTTGTTATTGTTGTTGCTTATTTGACGTTGTTGTTATTGTTGTTGTTTATTTGACGTTATTGTTGTTGTTAATCATTTGACGCTGTTGTTGTTGTTGTTGTTTATTTGACGTTGTTGTTGTTGTTGTTTATTTGATGTTGTTGTTGTTGTTGACATAGTTGTTGTTGTTAATTTGACGTTGTTGTTGTTGTTGATGTTGTTGTTTATTTGACGTTGTTGTTGTTGTTTATTGGACGTTGTTGTTGTTGTTTATTTGACATTGTTGTGTTTGTTGACAGTGTTGTTGTTGTTGTTATTTATTTGACGTTGTTGTTGTTGTTGTTGTTGTTATTTATTTGACGTTGTTGTTGTTGTTTATTTGACGTTGTTGTTGTTGTTGTTTATTTGACGTTGTTGTTGTTGTTGTTTATTTGACGTTGTTGTTGTTGGCGTTGTTGTTGTTGTTATTGCTTATTTGACATTGTTGTTGTTGTTGTTGTTGTTGTTGACGGTGTTGTTGTTGTTGTTGTTTATTTGACATTGTTGTTGTTGTTGTTATTTATTTGACGTTGTTGTTATTGTTGTTGTTTATTTGACGTTGTTGTTGTTATTGTTTATTTGACGTTGTTATTGTTATTCATTTGACGTTGTTGTTGTTGTTGTTTATTTGACGTTGTTGTTGTTTATTTGATGTTGTTGTTGTTGTCGACATAGTTGTTGTTGTTCATTTGATGTTGTGGTTGTTGTTGTTGACGTTGTTGTTTATTTGACGTTGTTGTTGTTGTTGTTGTTTATTTGACGTTGTTGTTGTTGTTGTTGTTTATTTGACGTTGTTGTTGTTGTTGTTGTTGTTTATTGGACGTTGTTGTTGTTGTTATTTATTTGACGTTGTTGTTGTTGTTGTTGTTATTTTTTATTTGATGTTGTTGTTGTTGTTGTTTATTTGACGTTGTTTTTGTTATTTGACGTTGTTGTTGTTGTATTTGTTGTTGTTGTTGTTGTTGTTGCTTATTTGACGTTGTTGTTATTGTTGCTATTTATTTGACGTTGTTGTTGTTGTTTATTTGACGTTGTTGTTGTTGTTTATTTGACGTTGTTGTTGTTGGCGTTGTTGTTGTTGTTATTGCTGTTGCTTATTTGACGTTGTTTTTATTGTTGTTGTTTATTTGACGTTGTTGTTATTGTTGTTGTTATTTATTTGACGTTGTTATTGTTGTTTATTTGACATTGTTGTTGTTGTTGTTGTTTATTTGACGTTGTTGTTGTTGTTTTTGTTGTTTATTTGATGTTGTTGTTGTTATTTGTTTGACGTTGTTGTTGTTTTATATTTGACGTTGTTGTTGTTGACGTTGTTGTTGTTATTGTTGTTTATTTGACGTTGTTGTTGTTATTGTTTATTTGACGTTGTTAATGTTGTTGACATTAATGTTGTTGTTTTTGTTGTTTATTTGGCGTTTTTGTTGTTGTTAGTGATTGTTAGTGTTATTGTTTATTTGACGTTGTTGTTGTTGTTTTTTTGACGTAGTTGTTGTTGTTGACGTTGTTGTTGTTGTTTATTTGACGTAGTTGTTGTTGTTGACGTTGTGTTGTTGTTGTTGTTTATTTGACATTGTTGTTGTTGTTATTGTTTATTTGACGTTGTTAATGTTGTTGACGTTGTTGTTCTTGTTTTTGTTGTTTATTTCACGTTGTTGTTGTTATTTGACGTTGTTGTTGTTGTATTTGTTGTTGTTGATGTTGTTTATTTGACGTTGTATTTGTTGTTGTTGTTGTTGTTTATTTGACGTTGTTGTTGATGACGTTATTGTTGTTGTTGTTTATTTGACGTTGTTGTTGTTGTTTATTTGACGTTGTTGTTGTTGTTTATTTGACGTTGTTGTTGTTGTTTATTTGACGTTGTTAATGTTGTTGACATTGTTGTTGTTGTTTTTGTTGTTTATTTTTCGTTGTTGTTGTTGTTATTTTTGTTGTTGTTATTGTTGTTGTTGTTGTTGTTGTTTATTTGACGTTGTTGTTGTTGTTTATTTGACGTTGTTGTTGTTGTTGTTTATTTGACGTTGTTGTTGTTGTTGTTTATTTGAAGTTGTTGTTGATGTTTTTTATTTGACGTTGTTGTTGTTGTTTATTTGACGTTGTTGTTATTGTTGTTGTTTATTTGACGTTGTTGTTGTTATTGTTTATTTGACGTTGTTGTTGTTATTCATTTGACGTTGTTGTTGTTGTTGTTTATTTGACGTTGTTGTTGTTTATTTGATGTTGTTGTTGTTGTCGACATAGTTGTTGTTGTTCATTTGATGTTGTTGTTGTTGTTGTTGACGTTGTTGTTTATTTGACGTTGTTGTTGTTGTTGTTGTTTATTTGACGTTGTTGTTGTTGTTGTTGTTTATTTGACGTTGTTGTTGTTGTTGTTGTTGTTTATTGGACGTTGTTGTTGTTGTTATTTATTTGACGTTGTTGTTGTTGTTGTTGTTATTTTTTATTTGACGTTGTTGTTGTTGTTGTTTATTTGACGTTGTTTTTGTTATTTGACGTTGTTGTTGTTGTATTTGTTGTTGTTGTTGTTGTTGTTGCTTATTTGACGTTGTTGTTATTGTTGCTATTTATTTGACGTTGTTGTTGTTGTTGTTGTTTATTTGACGTTGTTGTTGTTGGCGTTGTTGTTGTTGTTGTTATTGCTTATTTGACATTGTTGTTGTTGTTTATTTGACGTTGTTGTTGTTGTTGTTGTTTATTTGACGTTGTTGTTGTTGTTGTTTATTTGATGTTGTTTTAGTTATTGTTGTTTATTTGACGTTGTTGTTGTTTTTTATTTGACATTGTTGTTATTGACGTTGTTGTTGTTGTTGTTGTTGTTTATTTGACATTGTTATTGTTGTTTATTTGATGTTGTTTTTGTTATTTGACGTTGTTGTTATTGTATTTGTTGTTGTTGTTGTTGTTTATTTGACGTTGTTGTTATTGTTGCTATTTATTTGACGTTGTTGTTGTTGTTTATTTGACGTTGTTGTTGTTG